>JAGQAX010000003.1:42837103-43059603 GCA_019142605.1 Cephalopholis sonnerati
ATTTCGATTTTGCGCCCCGCTAACTTGAAATGGGATAAAATGATTCATGATTCATGATTGCAACGCTTAAAAAACTTTATCCGCTGATTTACAGACGTCTCTTTTGCCATGGGAGTCAATGGGAAAATGTCTTAGGGCCACAGGGCGTCATGTGATGCTGTAATTATGCTGTTTGGCCACTACAAAAATTGCCTTCAAAGCCCGGTGCACTTCCTGGGGGTCTGATGGACCCCTTACTCAACACAAAATCATGTCTCAAGGCAATCCTTCAAAAGGAGAGATGCATGATTTAATCCCTCCAATTCATTTTGACCAATGCCGATATATGCACATATTTTTTCCACCTAATTGCAGCGAACATCAGGTCCCTCCTGTAGTGGAAGAACATATTATAATGCCCTCTGTTATCATGATGATCTCCAGAAATACAAAGCTTTTCAAAATGTGCACGTTGACTGGGCAAAATAAGAAATCTACTTCAACTTAGGTTACGTGTAATCTCTATAGATTCTGTACATGTATGTAGAATCTGTAGGCGACGGGACAACACTGTGGTATCAGAAGTGTTCTGGTTTCCGTTTGTAGTCTGAGTGGTATTGACGAATCACGTTTTAACAGCAAGCAAACAGTCCACGTGGAAAGGTAGAACGCATTGGCCCAAAAAAACAAGAGCTGAGAGGATTACCTGATCGACAGAAAATTAACTGACTTTTGATAATTGATTACTTTTGGTTCCATTTATTGATATTTCCCTTTATTTTAGCCTTATATAATAATTTAACTATCCTGAGGGAAACTGTGGTGGACATTTAAAACAATTTATAGACCAAACTATTTTTCAAGAAAGTTATGAAAACAGTCGGCAGAGTAACTGATAAGGAACACAGTCAGCAGCCCTACTCCCCTACTTTAAAAAGAAGTGTTTAGTTTTATTATAAGACTGAAGTTCTGTTATCTGGTAACCTCTCAATCCAGTGTTTGGAAGCCAAAGGTAGGGAGCCACTGTAGTAGCAGTATAAGACCCCAGTTTTGTTTTTACAGTCCAAACGTGGGCTGGCAGTTGTCATTTTGAGAAGTAATTTTTGTCACTGTGCAAGACCATGAAAAGAAAAGAATGTAGATGTTGTTATTATTGAGGGTTATGGCAGATCCAACAAGCTTTTTGTCCAAGTTTCCGCTGTGTGTCGGTGCTTGGCCTGTTCTCCTGGGGCCTCAGGATGTGGACTGGGCACACAGGGGTTTCAACTGGTTTTCACATCCAGAGTTTTAAAGAGAAACTTTAGGGAAATTCGGCATTCTTCCAACGAGCACAGCAAAAGGGATATTTTCTTTAATATCTGCCCATGTCTGTTTTATTTCCTCTTTGATTTGGAGGAAAAATTAAGAGTTGGTAGCCAAGTGCTGCTGAGAGCAGAAAGCAAAGCAGAGAATGGTTTTCATAAACAAGTTTTTAACACTCTTCTGCCCTACAAAGAGCAAAAACTGAAACATGAAACTGAACTGTTAAACTTTGTCAGCCCAGAATCATAGGGTTTATATCATAGATGTCATTTTATTATGAAATCTAAAACCTACCTGTGACCTTTGACCTTTTAGAGGTCATCACAGGTTGCATCTTTTTGCCTCTATGTAGGACAGCTACGCCTGAGCACAGTTTTACGACTAAAGGTTGAGCGGGGCCAGAGCAGACGTTTCTTTGAAAGCGATATGAGTTCGGTCGCGCTTTTAGAAGAGCTTTGTACACATTTCAAATTTTTTTCTTTTCGTTTTACAATTTATTTTGCTGTTGTGTTTGTTTTCTACATTTGAGCTAGTGTACTGTAGTCCTTAAAAGTTATTTTAAGACAGATGCTACTAATCATTCAACATTAACACCTGTACGTAGAGTTGCCAAGTTGTGTAAAAAAAAAATTACAAAAAGAGAAAAGTGGAGACATGGTTAGCTGTAAAATAGTTTAGAGAAAGAGAACCACATATTTTTGCATTGCGATTGTTGTATGACTGAGGTGCTGCGGACGGGAGGGACGAGGTTTTAATGCTGGACCAGATGTTTGGTTTTTACTGTACTGCAGCTGTTGTCGGGGCGGGATCGAGACTGCAGAAAGCAGATGGACGGATAGACTGATGGATGGATGGACGTAAAGTCGAGGTAAACAAAACACTGTCGGGCTCACATCATTTAAGGCTACAAGTCTGAATGTCTGTTAAAAAAGATCTCTTCTTGGATAAAATCCTACTCTCCATTGTCTTGTAACGATAAACACACTTCTTAGCATGAACTTCCATTAGAAATCGACCCAAAGTAAGTTTACTTGACCTGGTTCTTGAACCAGCTTTTCTACAAAGAATAAGCTACTGCTGCTTGAATGTTTCTTATTGTTCAGATGCCAACTGGTGGCTAAATACAGCTACTGCAGCGCAGAGACGGGGGGGCTCAGCAGCCGCAGTAACTGCCAACGCCACCAGAGGGCGATATCCCAAGAGGCAGTGATCCTACACATGCTACGATTGTAATGACAGAGTCTCGATCACTGTATTCATCCGAGCACCTTAACAGCAGACCGCCGGAGGCTTCTGCTGCTCATTTTACAAATCCGACACAAGACGCAAACCTGCCAAAACGTCCACCGTGCGTGGGCTAAAGATGCCAAATAAAGTTGTCGGTAGATTGAAAATTGCTGACATGACTTCCAAAACAAAAGAGCACAGCAGCTGTTTTTGTGCTTCGACTCGTCCGTCCACCGTCTGTCTTTCTCTCCGATCTCCGTCCCGGCCGCTGATCCACAGAGAGGAGCTAAAGTGACAAGGAGAGAGCGGAATAATCTTTAAAAAAAAAAAAAAAAGCACCTTTGGGCGAGCGCTCAACTGTCCCGGAGAGCCAAAGCCCTCTGCACCTTTCTGAGCACACTCACTCTGTCACTTCCTGTCTGTGGTTTGGCCGCTGGTGCGTTTGGGGGGGAGGGTGGGAATCGAGATGTAATGTGAGGGTTCTTTTTGTAAGTTCCTTATTTTTGTTGTTTTTATCTTTTTGTACTATATTCCCTTTTTTTATTTTGTATGTTTTCTCTTCTCTCTCTTTATGACATTTGTTGTTTACTGTAAAAATGATGATGATGATGACGATGATGTGCCCAATCGACCTGTCTCCCTCCAGGTGGGAAGTGGGAGCAAAGACTGTGCAAACTCTCCTCTGCATGGGGGTGGGGGAGGGGGGTTAAATGGGGGGAGAGGGGGAGAGTTCAGGTGGGTGAGGGGGTACCAGTAAAGGGGTTGAAGGTTGGAGTTGATTCGGACAGGGTTCCTACACAGATCTGGAAACTGAATTTTGATAATTTCTAGGTCTTTTATAAAAGAAACCCAGAGAAATCACCAAGAAAGGTATCATCACCCAGCAAGCATTTGATGATCTATTGGTTCAGTGTCAATCCAAACAAGCACAAAACCTTCAAAGTGACAATAAGCCACAGTCGAGATTCTCTTCATTAACAGCTATCGGCTTAACGCTTGATTTGAAAATCAATGACGGAAGCAAAGATCGACAACTTCAATTAGGGCTGGGTATCGGTACTCGATACCTTTCAGGTACCGACCAGTGCTAAGTAGTATCGAAGCTCCTCTAGTCAAACAACACCTGCCTTTGATACTTGAGTGCGATATACTTGGCATAGTTGGCAGTTCAGTGTGCCAAGATGTCAGTAAGACGTTTGAAAGTGAGGCCGCACTACACGGCACTCAATTCACATGATGGGTGTCGAATGAAGTAGAAAATAAAGGTATCAAAGAAGAACTTTATTGGTATCTGTGTCACTTTAAGGGTACTGGTACCTCGGGCTGTACCTGACTCAGAATTATGTCAGTCGTGTCCGATTTGGCTGTTTGAACGGAGTTCAGCGGGACATTTAGTTTGACAGTGACACACATAATATTGTAAACAAGCTAACTGTGCTAACGACAGATCAAGAATGTGCAACACCATTTTTTCCAACACTAGGGATCAAACAAAGCCAGAGACTGTATCGTATTAAGTTGCTGTAAGCTGCAAATTCACGCCTTCTAAGCAGAAGGAAGAAGATAATGATATCTCTGAGCCTGACCAGTCAAAGCCTCTCCTCCTCCAGGTAGCTGCCTCTGTGTCTGCAGCTGCCTGTACCAAAGAAGAGCAGCATCAAAGCTCACTCTGCAGCTAAATCAGGGGACCGACATGTCCCCAGAAGTACACTGCACACTGCCTGAAGGAATCTCAGTCGACTGAAGGGTCTCAGACTGATGATCGGAATCCCTGACTTTCTGGGGGCAGCCCTAAACAATACCCAGCCCTAACTGCGATGTCCTTTCATCTATCAAATCTGTCAAATGCTTGTAGGGTTCGACTTGCGCTGTCATATTTATCATTTGGAGAACATATATGATCTGGTTGATGGTCTTATTGCTCGTTGTAAACAAATGTTAAAGGAAGAATCCACCCTCAAACACTGATGTGAGAAACCACACATTCTGGTGTATTCAACAGTGAACACTGAGTTCTGGTGTCTCTCCATTTAAGCTGCTTTAGCTTACTTTTTGGTGCACATCCAATACATGGCATTGCGTTCCTGGCCACCTGATGAAAGTCCAATATTCGCTCTCTCTTTTTAGCTCTGATTTTGGTCTCTGCCAACTCCTGAGGGAAATATCTGGCACCAGCTAGCTGCTAATTTTGTGATGCAAGCGGCCAAGGAATGTGAACACATCAACGAAAAAGGAAATTTCAGTGCTTGATACCAGATTAACTTTTGGAAACAAAGGGTGGATTTTTCCTGTGTAGGGACCCTGCTGGAAACCTGGAGGAATGTCAGGAGTTGTGTCGTTAAGTGTGCAAAAACTGGCTAAACTTGAGAACAGAGGAGCGAGGGAAGTGGATGCGAGACTCGTTCTGAATCAAGACCGTGATCCTGAGGTGAAGCCTCATTGTTAATCTCTCCCTCTCCATCCCTTCCTCTCCGCTCAGCCGCCTTCCTCCTCATCTTCCTCGGACGCTGCGGCCTGACCTCATCGACCCCTTGCCCTGACCTCTCCCCCCTCGCGCTCCTCAAGCGCTGCGCGTCTCTTTTCCTGCTGTCTGCAGGTCTGTAGTCTTCTATCCAGAAACATCTACTTCGCTCTTTCCCAAATCCCCACACACCAGAGACAACTCACATACTCACAAATATATATATATATACTGTACATGTATAAATGAATACAAAACGGGCAAACCTCTGAGATACAGAAGCTCGCACACACACCTGCAGACTCGCAGGGCGTGTGTGTGCGTCTTCGTGTCACTGATGCAGTTTTAAAAAAAAAAGTACCAGTTTACCTCGGGAGCTCTCAGCCATAGCAGACCTTAATGCCCACAGATATCTCAGCGCTGCGAGCAGCTTCTGAACTGCTGTGGCTGCCGTTACAAAGCAGGTACATACTTTTTTGTTTTTCAGGAACAAAACTGAGAGCCTCAGCAGAGCGCTCTCGGACCATTTGAATGCATACAGCGCAGGGTTTTTACAGAAACGGGACACAAGCCGAGAGTCCACGTCAACACAGTCTTACCTCAGAATTATACTACAGAACGGGGGGGTGGGGCTTACATATGATCATAGCAACCGTGAATGACTATTTTTTATTCCTTCTCTTCCTTGTCTCTGGTGTCGTTGGGGGAAAATACTCTGCAGAACTCTTTCTTTTTCTCATTTTTTCCACTATAAATATATAAATATATAAACTGTACATTATGACATAGAAGCACTATCGAAGTTTGATTGTTAGATGTGCACTCGCAGCATGAGGTATTATTCTTTATTATTCTTCATAACCCAGAAAAATGAAAAAGTGAAATAACAGCTTTTGGAGGTAAACAAAAAAAAAGGATAAAAAAAACATAAACAATGCAGTAGCGTCTACAGATGTCAAAGAAAATACCCGACCTCACCCCGACACACGCACACACACACACACACACACACACACACACACACACACACACCCCAGACCCCGACCCTAAACCTGCCGTGTTACCCCGCCCTGCCCCGCCCGCCCCATCCAACCAATCGCCCCGATGCCCCCTCGCGCCACCCCGCGCCCCCTGCTCCGCCCCGTGTACATGCCAGTGTTTCCCCCATGTGTTCCAAGTGCCAATAACTTTGTGAATTCCTAACTGTGACCCAGTAATAAAGATAATTGCACATTAACTACTGTAAAGAGAAAAAGAAACCAGACTGATTAAAAATGAGGAAAAATCTGAATATCTTAATAAAAGGTTTTTAACAAACAGGACTGACCTTACTGCTGTGTTGGGTCTTTATTTACTTGGATCATGTTTTAACTGGTGTTTTTGTTTCATTTTAAGTTTTAAGGAAGTATATGGGCAGACATTTGAATATAATAGGTATGTTTGCTTTCTGTATTTTTGTTCCTCCAGAATGAGCCCTTTATATCCACATAGGAAGCAGGTCTTCATTCACGGAGTCCGCCATGTTGCACCACCATGTTTCTACAGTAGCCTAGAACGTACAAACCACATACTAGCGCTAGACAGGGCCATTTGTGTTTTCACATCGGCTATTGTAATAAGCAACATCTTTGCATCAAGAAGTGTCAGAAAAACACCTTTTTTTTTTTTTAACCTTAAACTGCTTTATTTAGTGTTTTACCAGTTTAAATCACCTGGTCCTTTTTTTTTTTTGAAGAGGAACAGACTGGGTTCAGAGTGAAGGAGTTCAAGTGTCTCAGGGTCTTGACCACGAGTGAGGGTAGAATGGAGCGTGAGATGGAGCGGTGGTTTGGCGCGGCGTCTGCAGTGATGGAGGCGCTGCACCGGACCATTGTGGTGAAGAGGGAGCTGAGCCGGAAGGCAAAGCTTTTGATTTACTGGTCCATCTACATGCCAACCCCCACCTATGGTCATGAGCTCTGGGTAGTGACCGAAAGAATGAGATCGCAGATACAAGTGGCAGAAATGAGTTTCCTCTGAAGAGGGTCTGGGCTCAGCCTTAGAGATAGGGGGGAGGACCTCGGAGTAGAGCCACTGTTCCTTCGCATCAGAAGGAGTCAGGTGAGGTGGTTCGGACATCTGATCAGGATGCCTCCTGGGCGCCTCCCATTGGAGGCTCATCTAGCCTGGGAACACCTCGGGGTCCCCCAGGAGGAGCTGGAAAGATCAATCGAGATTTGAAACTGCATAGGTAAGATCTGAATCGAGCCTTAAAAACAAATAAAAAAGAAGAAACCCAGTTTTTATTATGTGTTGTCATGAAAATACTTCTTAAATATTTCACCACTACTGTATTTTTTTGGATTGCACATTGGTGTAAAATGTGACGCTACAGCTCAGCAGCCTGATGCAGCAGCTGTGTGTTAGTTTAGACTTACTAGTTCAAGTCTTAATGTCATTTTTTTCTAAGTTGTGATTTATGCATTACTAAAACAAAAGCAGTCGCACCAAAGAGGTGAGTAACAACTAAAAAGTTGCACAAGCCCCTGGGGGAGGTGTTAATCATAAATTATCACTGAATTCTACACTCTGATGGTTAAACAGCAGTTTTTTACAACACAGTAGAGATCTAATTCATTGATATATTTCAATATTGATCTAGCTTACTACAGTGTACTGCGATGCCAAGTGGCTCATGCCGGCCAGAAAACTGATTCAGGGTCACCATGACGATGGAGCTTTATCTTTGATTGATAACCGGCTGCTTGCCTTGGTTATAACTTTACGTCCAAACTAGTGAGGTCACACCACAAGTAGTCGTGGCACAGTCAGTTGCTGTAGCTGATTTAGTTACAAACTAACTAGCAGTTATTGAGCCTCTCGTGTCGACTTTACACCCAAACTTAGGAGAGAACTTGCTCATATCTGGTGCAGCCCAGTGCTGAAATGCAGAATCATCACAGACTATTCTGAGAGCAGAGCCATGATGTGACATGCTTTAAAAAAAACTTAACGTGGGTGACAGTGCTGTCCAATGGCTGATAATTAAACTCAAAAGGAGGCAGTATAGTAGTGTCATCTTTATGTACTGAAACAAAGATATACATCGTTCAGAGGCAGCTGCAGAGTGGTGGCGTGTTCTGGAGAAGAAACCATACAGCAGTCCTGTTGGGTTCAGGATGAGTGAACAGTTAAATCATTCCATAATCAGAAACCATGGATTACCAGAACCAGAAAATGGACAATAACAAAGCAGCGGCCAATGCATCATTGGCCGCTGCTTTGTTATTGTTATTTTGTTAAACACAAAAAAAGGACTAAATTACAGTGCACAAGTTAAAGGAGCTGATAGAATCGATTTCACTGGAGTTGTACCTTGTATAATGATTAAACATTAAAGGGTAACTAAAGTATTTTTCAACCTGGACCCTATTTCCCATGTTTTTGTGTCTAAGTGACCAGTGGGAACAAAACTATATTAAACTGGTCCAGTATTAAGTTAGAGCTCTGCAATCACCAGCTGCGAAACAGGCTTAAGTGTAACTACTTGGGGCATTTGTGCACCATCAGTTTATGTCCACTATAGGTGCTTGTTTTAGTCACTGACAGACTCAGATTGTTGTTCTGTGTCTGACATCATTATGGAAAGGATCCCAACAGAGATAGAACTTTTTGTCCTTTTAGTTTAAGCAGAAACAGCCCCCAAATTGATCGCCAAACCAACCAGACTCCATTCAAATAAACAGTCATTTTATCATCTTAAGTCAACAGAAACCAAAAAAAACTCACGAAAATCATCTTGCTTCATCTTTCCACTGTTCCAAAAACCACCAACTCTAGTTTAGTTGAAATAAACCCTTCATTCACACAGTTAGGTTTGAAAAAATGCTGGATGTATACATGCTAAAATTACTGTTTATTTAAATGTAGTGTGGTAAGTTTGACAAGTATCCTATCACAATTTTAAAAAGGCCTCCAACTCCAACTTTTTTTTGTCCAATCTACGGTCCAGAACCTAGATATTCAATTTAAATTGAGGGACAGAGAGCCACAGCATTTGAGAAGCTGGAGGCAGCAGGTGTTTGGCATTTTGATTTGATAAATGACTCGAAAAGTAAAGTAGTTATCAAAATAGTTGACAAATAAGTTCCTGTACATTGGTGAATCCTTGTATACAAAGCCGTATGTGGGCTGGGACCGAGCTACATTGCTAACGGGCGGCAATAGCTCAGTCCATAGAGACGTGGCTTGGGAACCGAAGGGTCGCCGGTTCAAGCCCCCGTCCACACCAAAATATGGAGCGTGGATTGGTAGCTGGAGAGGTGCCAGTTCACCTCCTGGGCACCGAACCCCCCGACTGCTCACTCTGACATCTCTCCATCTGATGCATGTATAGGTCCCGTTTGTGCATGTGTGTGTATTTCGAACCTGTGTGTATATGTAAAATAACAAGAGTGAAAACATTGAATTTCCCCTTGCAGGATTAATAAAGTATATAAAATTTTTTTTAAAATTAAAATTAACTCCCTTTTTAACTATTTGCTTCCAAGAACATCTGCTGCTGGTTTACAGCTTGAAGATCGGGGACGCAGCCTTTGTCATTTACATGCCAAAGCTATGGAACACACTGCCTATAGATATCAGGGAAGCTAGCTCAGCTAAATATTTTTAAAAGAAAGCTAAAAATGAATCTGTTCACTTTAGCCTTTAACTAGCTCAGATACAGGTCTGAAACTCTTTCTGTTTACGCTTCACGCTGCAGCAACTCTTTAAAAATCTTACTTACTTTTATGATTTATAGTTTTACAACTCCATGATTTCATGAATCAGTTAATCCATGTTTTAAACAGTTTTAAATGTCCTTTCATAATAAAATTGCTTTGTCTGTTCTATGTCCATTATGTCTGTTTTCATATGAAGCACTCAGAAGCACTTTTTTTAATATTGTGGACTCTAATTTGAGCTGATGAGATGCATTCCTGGAGGTTTTCATACAGTCCAGTGTTTCCACTGAAGTCATTTACAACTTATTAAAATATTAGATGTTTATACCTGTAACATTTTATATAAAACTGGAAAAAAAAATCTCATTTCAGTCCTGACGATCTGTTCTATAACTGGCTAACAGTGTGAGTAGTATTTATATTAAGATGAGCTCATCACTGACCGGCTGATGTATCAGTGTGATGCTGTCAGCACTGGTCTCTCACTCCTGCAGAGTTTCACAGGACGTCTGCTTCACGTGTGAATGTGTCGCTCTCCTGACGGCTGCCTGCGTATTTTCAGAGCTACTTGCACTTCACGCAGCCACCGGGGACTCGGGCTCTGCTCATTACAGCCAAAGTAAATGTAATTTCACATGACGGCTCGGCTCTCAGGATAGGATGTGATGATGTTTCCATTTTGAAGAGTGCCTCTCAATTAAAAGTCGCTCCTGTAACATCTGCAGTTCGGCGGAAGCTTTTATCTAAAGTACAAATCACAGAGGGGACAGGATAAAATACTGTATTCATTCACAAACACAGTACAAGTCTAAACATAGATTTATTAATGTTTCAAAACCTCTTAAACAAGTCTTTAAATTTAAATAATGGGAGTAACACTCATGATTAAGAAATCACCACTGCCGTTTAGTCACTTCATGTTGAACAAGTTTAATGAAACTTAAAACCCTACTGAGCAATTTCAGAAATCTCTGGATGCCAGTAAGAAAACAATCATATTTGGTTCAGTTGTCAAAGCGGCGACAGCTGCCACGAAACATTTATTCTTCATGTAGTGTGTGTGAGAGTCAGTACTTAAAAAATCTACTATAGCAGAGCAGTGATTGAAAAGTAATGTTAAGCCACTGTCACCCCCCTTTTTTTTAGTGGAGGCATTAAATCTGCAGACACATGGGCTTTTTGACAGCAAAGGGCACGATGGCAGCCAGTACTATCTCAAGTTTTACACATTCAAATCCTCCAAATATCCACCTCTTTGCTGTTTCACCTGCAAAAGAGACTTATGATCAATTTTAATTATGTTCAAAAGACAAACCTCAGTCAAGAACAACTCCACGTGGTTGTTTGCTGGTCAGTTAAAAGGATTAATAAAATTCTGATCATTGGTGCTTTAACTTGAAGACGTGTTCAGCTCCATCAGCAGTTTTAAAGTCAGAGGTCAATTCCCCAAATCTAATTTTACCAACAACGTTTGCTTAATTACACAAAAAAAAGTCAACAACCGACAAAAAAATGACTGTAAGGCTTCCATACTGTTTTGGAAAGTAGCAAGTCATGATAAAGGCAGGTGAGGACGAGTCTTAATATGTTTTGAAATGAACCTTAAAGTGTTGATAGCCTTTATAAATCTGTGTTAGCAAATTAATATTATGTGTGCTTTTAACGTGCAACAAAATAATTTTAACAAGCTGTATCAGAGCTCGTTCACAGGTGATCTGCTGTTTGTAGCTGTTAAACAAGGCCTGAAAAGAGTTTTTAAATTTGCTTAAAGAAACTTATTGATGGAGCTGCTTAATAACACAGTGACTGACGTAAAAAGCCACCATGCGATATTACACAAATTACGCTATTTTGTAACAACGGTCGATGCCTTGATGTAATTAAATCAGCAGATGTGTGTGCAGTTCCATTTTGGGGAAAACAAAAACTAGAAAGCCTCCAATTAGTCTTTAGACCCAGACCTGGAAACATTTCAACAAAGCAACAACACCAAAAAAAGATAAAGGCACTGTTCATTATTTATAAAGGGGGAGGAGGGGGTGGTGCAAGGCATGTCAAATAATTTTTTGAGCACTGGGGAGCGACTTCTGTGTTTTATTTTGGCTTAGGAGAGGGATATACGTCTTTAAGTGGCCGTATTTTGCGTTCATTTTACCGCAGATTTTTAAAGAAAACAAGCCTTCCAAAACTGAAGGCAAGTTTTTGAAAAAAGTCGGGAAAAAACAACCTTAAAAGAATTGGCCTTTGTTTGAAAAGCATGTTTTCTTTTTAAAAAAAAAACATTTTTCACAGCCACAAACTGTGAAAAAAAATATCACTGGACTTTCTGATGGTCCTTCAACACATCGTGTGCAACAAACGCTTCAGTCAGAAAAAAAAAAACAAACCAAATCTGATTTTAAAAGTGACATTTCATCAAAATCGCTTTATTCTGCGTGCCACAAAACTTGATCAAAAGTCAGCAGTTTGGACTATCTAACCATGACAAGAGTGAAAAACCAAGACTTTTTTTTTTTTAACTCAAGGATTTCATCTTTGACGTTTAACCTTTAAACATCAAAGGGTAAGTTTTTAAAAACTAAAAACTAATTCATGGTGGCGGTAGGGTCGTCTATTTTCCAGCAGTCACTCAGGGAGGCTCGAGGAAAAATATTTGTAGCTTTGAAGGGGTCAAAATAAAAACAAAAGAAGTCCCACTCCAGCCACCTCCTCCTCTGATAAATAAAGAGCAGTCCCTATGAATCACTACAGTACTCTCCCATACAGCTGTGTTGCAGTATAGCGCAGTAAGTGATGTGGTCAAATCCAAACAGAAAAGCCGCTACTTCAACTCTCAAATAACCATTAAATATGTAAGTTACTCACTCAATGTTGCGTTGAATTCATGCCTCTGCTGAACCAAGAATCCAAAACCTGAGAGAATTCTACGACTTGCACAACAGCAAAACTCTAGAAAAACATTTGTTTACAAACTCTCCCATTTTCAACAAGGTAAAATTACTCGCTTACTTGGACTGCTGCTGCTGGGATTCAATCTGGGACTTGATTAACCCCGGATGGGTCACCTGGGTGAGGGGGTCGGATGTTGAAAGACCCGAAACCCCCTATGATCCCAGGAGCACCACTGATGATGCATCCCAGCGCATCCTAGAGATGGATCTTAAAACTGTTTCTGTCAATTGAGTCCAGCTTTGAAGAGGGCATGGATAAGTTACACTTTTAGTTCAACTGTAAATGCTAAGCAAAAATACATGTGTTTGGAAGTCCTGAGTGTACGACTGGATAAATGAGACCTGAATTACACTGCAAATGTTGTGTGAGAGTTTGTAAATGGATATTATGATGTAGTTTTGCTGCTGTAAAACGTGGACTCCCACGACTTGGATTCATCATCGGCATTTCTTCAGGAATTCAACTTAACATAAAGTAATTAATACAAACATTTGCGGGGTGAAGAATTCCTTTAACTTGAGGGAAAAACACACAGTTTAATAGAAATATTTGTTTCCAGATGCTTTACCTGTACAAACCTCTGTTCTGCGTGCAGAGGTCTTACAGTGACTCATGACTGGAGTGTTAACCACACGAGTGCTTCATTTATGCTTGCAGCCATTTTCCAAGTATTCAGCTAATTTTCCCCACTGAAGTGTTTAAGGAATGAAGGCTTGAATATGTAAAAGCACATTAAAAACGCACATGAACAACTGAGAGAATGAGCTGTGGAAGTGATGGAAAACATCCCTGAACCCCACCTGCATTAAACCCTGGTCATGTGACCTCTGACTCCTTTGGTGAAAAACAAGTGGAAATGTCTCGGGAGAAATTTCATGTAACTCCATACCTCATCAGTTTCTCTCACTGTGCGACAAAAGCGGAAACCACGAATGAAATAAAATCTGGATTACACAGGATTAAAAATAAAACTGATTCTGCATAAAGCCTTTGTACAGGAATTATGTCCATTTACACAATAATTCAAAGCATTGTAGTTTATATTTATACAGCACAGCAACACACCCTTGCGTGGGTAGTGTTACCTGACATGACACAAAGAAACAACATGACCCACAGCCTCCAGCAGAGGGAGCTGTAAGCCTAAATCTGGGCTGCGTGCGGAGACATCCTGCCCAGCAACTGTTCCTCCTCTCATTAGCTAAAGCTTTTTCAATAAAACAGGCAAACCCATTCGCTCTGAGCCAAGGTTGTCTCTCATCGCCCAGTGAGTGTAACAATGCCTCAGCCAATCATGTGCTGTACAGCCTGCAGGGGCGCGAAGGCGGCTGGCTGCAGACCTGACTTCACCTCACTGAGATGCATCTCAATCAGGGAGGAAAATGAACCGCGTCTGTCCACTGGCCAGAGCGCCAGGAACCTGACAAAGTGTCCAGCGGAGCAGAACCAGTGTGTCGTATCAGGGACGGGCGGCCTCGTGCCTACTCATACTATGAGTCTACATGTTTTTGTTTTGAACACAAACACTGCAGCAGCTGATTTCAGACATGACTAACTCTTCCCTCCCGGCTGAAATGTGTTCATCACTGAAATCAGCTGCTGTCATGACGGACTGGAAGGAAAACCTGCAACTGTAACTGCCCGTTCTCCTGATTCAACTGATGACTGGTGCTCGGTGGTAATTTCCCACCCTGATTCACACGTAGGCACATAAACATACTGCACATTTCACGATTATAAAAATATATTTAAGGCAACACTGAAAAACCCGCCCCGATCTCCTCCCTCCTCCCACCCTGCTCCTGTCTGCGTCAAACACAAATAACTGCTTCTTTGTTGATTTAACTGTTAATAATCTATATTTATTAGTGCCCCCCCCAAAACATTTTGGCTGGTAACTCTTTAAAGAACCAGGTTTCACCAGCCAAATGAAAATGAATGTCACATTTGCTTTTCTCTGTGACATTTGGTTCATAAAAAACAGTCGTTCCTTTCAGCACTTTTAAAACTAAAACATTTTAAAACTACTTACTTAAAAAATAAAGTTTGTTCACCATCATTTGGAAGTTGTGAATGATCATGAAAATAAAACAGTTTTGTACTTTTGAAAAAACTTCAACTTAAAGGTTGTTTTCTAACGTTACTGCCCAACAAAACAAATGTCACTGTCACTGAGCACCTGCTGAGTATACATTTAAAATTCTTATGTACTTGATATTTGATTAGCAAAACGTTCTGCAGATTTGTGTTTGTAACCTGACAGCAGCAGCCTCCTGCCCCGACCCTCCCATTAAGTACCATCATTTCCAACAATAACCGAAATGCACCAATGTGAAATACATTAACACCAGCGGGGTCTCCCCTGTGCTCTACTCCCCTGCTCGAGTTATTTTTTTTCTACTAGAATCATTAAAAGCAGAGAGAAGGAGGACGGAATCCTAACTTCTCTCTGCAGGTCACCAGTTTCTCCTCAGTTTGGAGGGAGGGAAGGGACGGGAGGGAGAGGAGCAGGAGACATGTCCTTCTTCCTGTGTCTGTCCATCTGTCCATCCGTCTGTCCGCCCTAACAGAGAGGAGTTGGTGAGCGCAGTCGAGAGGTTGGAGGTCACTGGCATCAGAGGGCGAAGAAGAGGATGAGGACCACGATCATGATGGCGACCAGCACGCCAATTGCACACCACTGTCTCCGACCTGAAGAACACAAGAGGGGAGATCTTTACATGAAATACACTCAGGCTGAGACTAATGACTGTTTTCGTTAGCCCCTTACACTTAATGTTCAAGGCGGGAATTTTGCGCCATTATTTCGCCTTGCTGGTCTGTATGAAAGGAATGATAAAACAAAAGTTATTAAGCCTGGTTATAACAGCTCCGAAATGGAAGTCTGTGTAAGTGGGACAGCCGACAAGACAGGACCATGGACGGGAGAGGTGTGACCTTTTTTACAACTTGTATGTGTGAAACCCACCTTTGAGGGATTAAAAAAACAGCTAGCAGCAATTAGCAGCTAACTCGCAGAAGAACAGCAGCTGAAAATGTTTGCAAGTTGGGAAAACAATAGTCAGGTTTCCATCCGAATGTCTCGAAATTTTTGAGCGAATTTAGTGAAAATGCGCAAAAAGAAAGTGGGACTTTATGCCCGTTTCCATTTGTTATTATTTTGCGATTATTGAGAGGAGAGTGCGCCATGAGATGACGTCATCAGAGAGCGTCTCTCTACCACAAAACAAACAACACACTCGGCTGACAGTCAACAACTGATCATGGACAGATTCCTGATCGACCTGTCGGCGTTTGGAAGAACTCTGGTCACCATTTTGTCAGCATTCACCGCGTACCGAGCCATCCTGAAGAAGAGACGGCAAGGAAGAATTTTAATGTTAAGAGTACTGTCGGAAATAGCTGGAAGGAGACCACCGCATACCACCAACGTATACGTGTGACGTGATATCCGGTCCAGACGTGTGACGTGGTATCCGGTCCAGTCATCGTTTATCCGCAAAACCTGTTTCCATAGCAAAAAGTCGTACTTTCCTTTTATCGATACGCAGACAAATCCACCCCCTCCAAGCGTAAAAACTTTTTTGCGAATTTTCAGCCTTTTTTCGAATTTCTAGCATTTCCATTAATGTTTATTTTCACTATTTTTGAACATTCGAATAAGAATAGGTGGATGGAAACCCTATTAATGAGGTCCAGGAGCTCCTTACCCTCAGAGCAGAGGACGAGATCGACCGCCCCATAAGAGGAGCCGTAAATGATTGTTATTGCCATGTCATGCCACTGTTATTGTTTATTTATTAAGTGCTGCAGACAAGTTGGTTTTACGACACACTGAAGGCTGACGCAATTGTGTTACATGTCACACCCGTCAAGCCTCTTTGGCTTGATGGGCGTGGACGCTGGCGTGCAGTCTGAAATCCCACACTGGGGTGGCATTGTGCCACAGTTGTTTGGCTCTGTTTTAAAAAAAAAGCAAAGGCAGCATAAAGACAGGACTTTGTAGCGACCATATTACACAATCTCTGTGTCAAAAGGGCTGTTGATATGTTGATTGTTGTTGTGTAACAATAGACTTTTTTTTAAGCGGGGGAAGCCTTTGGGGATTAACCTGCTGTGATGACATTTAAGAGTAGTGATACAGTAGTTTTACAGTTTGGGAAATACACTTATTTGCTTTCATGTGATTTCTTGCTGATTTTTTTAACCGTTGGACAGAGCCAAGCTAACCGTTTCCCTTTACTTCCAGTTTTTGGGCTAAGCTAAGCTAACCAGCTGCTGACTCAGGCTAAACAAACAAGATCAGTATTGATTTTCTTAAGTAATTATTGGCAAAAGAGAATACGCATATTTCCTGAATTGTCGAACAATTCCTCAAAGCCAAAATCAACATTCAGTGACTGCAGGTGTGTGGAAACAGCAGCATTCACTGTGGAAATAGACAACTGTTTTGCTAAAACTTATCATAATAAAGCTAATGTTGACTGAACAAGGTAATGACTACTGAGTAATGTCACTGTGGTCAGACTGGTTCCCTGTAAGCCTCGCTTTCACTATGCAACTGTCTGCCACTGTGTACGATCATCCGGGAAAATGAAGGCTCGATTTACGGCAAAAAAGGAAGTGCATCGACCATTGCGCAACCAAAACAGGAGGAGGACAGCGCTTTTGTTTTTCCTCATAGCTATCTCCAGTGACCAGAGTATCAACATAAGTTCTTTGTAGTTATTATTAGTAGCTGAAATGGCGGATGGTGAAACAACTTAGATAACTGTGGAGAACAAAATGCAGTGTGTCCTGTGCTGCTGGTAGCTGGTCTGATCAGAGGTTAAAAAAGTTGTTTGTTTCAATTTTAATTACACAACAGGACCTTTTAGTAAAGCAGTGTTCTTTGATGCAAAGTCTACACTCAAAGTTCACTTGAAGTTATTGAGATCATCTATGTACTATCAGTTTTCATTTCAACAACGCAGGGAGCGGGAGAAGGCATACTGCTGTAGAAGGTCAGAGACATAGGTGGGGCCTGGGTTGTGGAGGGCTTTGAAGGTGAGCAGAAGGTTTTTGTGATCAATTCGGTTCTGAACAGGGAGCCAGTGTAGTTGGATAAGAATGGGGGTTGGATGATTTGGTGCAGGAAATGATCCGGGTAGCAGAATTTTCTTGAAGCCTTTTAAGGAGTTTGGTGGGAAGGCCAGAGAGAACTGTGTTACAATAGTCAATATGGGATGGAACAAATGTGTGGACCAAGACTTAAATGCTGGACTGAGACAGTGATGGGCGTAGTCCGGAAATGTTGCGGAGGTGGAAGAAAGCAGTCTGGGTAATGCTCTTTATGTGGGGCTTGAATGAAAGAGTGCTGTCCAGAATGAAGCCAAGGCCCTTGACGTGGCTGGAGAAGGGTACAGGGAAGTTATCAAGGATGATGCGTGGGACTTGGGTGTGAGACTCACAGGTAAATCTGCTATAAGCCTGAAAGTAGCAAAGCCCTCACAAACTGCAGTCTCCTTCATTGTGGACTAAATTCAAAAATTTGAATCCAATTGTTTGCTGTTTATTTCACAAGCAGCCACTTACAATGAGCATGGATTGCAAAATATAACTGTGTGTTTGAACTTACTGCTGGTCATGTGAGACACCTTCTCCAGCTTCTTTAAGACCGAGTCCATTCGGGACGATGTCTGGTCCATCTCGTCTCCAAAATCGCCCAACATGCTGAACACCAAGAGGAGCACACAAACATTTAAGCCGAGTGTAACATCACTGTGGACACTTTCAGCAAAATACCAAACCCTTCTGTGAATGCGTATCATTCACGCTAATTTTTCTCCTTTTTAAAAATAAATATTTCGTGGCCAACATTAGCAACTCAAACTCCATGTACTTGAAAATCTATTTAGCCACTGAAGCCAATTACTATGATGTAGCCTTGACTGTGGCAGACATTTGTAGCTCTACAGGATATTACCAGAGGAGAAATGAAGTGTGGTCTAAATGTAGAAAAACACGACTACACTTCTAAAGGATTGCTAGCACCACTGAAGGCCACATTGTTTATTACATCCCACAGTATTTAGGTGTTGGCTGAAACAGATGTACTGAGAATTTTGCTACTCACAGAGCCAGTGGTGGGGCTAAAGATGTAAAGTTTGTCTTCAGTTTGGTACCAAACAAACTGCTTTAAGATGATGAGGCCAAAAAGGTCAGGGAAATGTAAAACTAATTAAAAAATGAGTAACTTCATTGATTATTACAATATAATATAGATTGTGCATGTTAATAACTTGTGTTTCTCCTGCTGAGCCCTGTTTGTTTCGTAACTGTTGTTCACTGACAGCTGATGTGAAAGGAGTGGAGAGAAAATTAAGTTACAGTAAACAAAAATAATTCTCGACCTGCCTCCCAGACAGGAACAGTAAACATTTATGAGACCATTTAGACCAAATAAATTAACAACTAAAATATTCAAGGATGTTTAGTTCTACATCCAGGGTTGTCCTCTGGAGAAATGATCGCAGTACTTAATTAAAAAAGCATAAAAATGAAAAATAAAATACAGGAAATGAGGTCCAAAGCACCAACTGGCCGTAAAAATGCTTCATTATTCAGACTTGGTCATTAAAATTCTTATTACTAAGCAGTAAAGGGATTCTAACGCTCTGACTTACAGCTCTGCTTCAATTATGATTTCCTGTTTCACAGAATTCCTCGTGATAGCTCACTGGCGGCTCGCAGGTGAAGGTGGCATGTGGACACTGAACGGTGTACGGTAACATCTCTGAAAAGATGCACCCTTTTTCTGTGATGGTAAAGGACTGGGGTTTTTTCTAATAATTATCTTCATTTTAAATGTATTTTGTAATTATTTTTTTGAATGAGCAATTTATCAACTGGTCACAAACTCCAAATATATTCAGTTTAATATCATGTTATTATTATCAGTTTATTTATTTGTAAGGACCAAGCACAGACAAACACTGACAGCTGCAGATATAGTGTCCAGTGTACTGTACATGTGTGAACAGCCAAAGCTAATTTCCAACACCAGTCCCTTGATGGGCATTGATAGTTCAAGTAATCACTAATGATCAGCATAATAATCATCATGTAAAGCCCTATTTGCACAGTTTTAGTGTTACCTGGAGACCTCATGTGCTTTTGAAATGAACCCCCCCCCCCCCCCCAATCTGTGTTTCATATGGTGCATTCCCACAGGACAAGTGAAGTCTGTATTGTACTCAGACTTACTACGGTGTGCAGTCATTTGTAACTCCCCTCTACACAGCACTACTAGTGGTGATGTACAGCTCTAACTAGTGGTGATGGTTCCGAAGACCATTTTAGGGGCTTCGGTGATAATTTGAAGCGAATAATCAAAGCTTTGATGGGATGCGACAGGACCTGGGGGTGGTAAACAATCATATTCATATACCCAAATTAACCACCTGTACTCAAGCCAACTCTAGTGGGACACTGCTGCGTGTGTGTGAGAGGAAAAATAAATGTTTCTGTAAGTTATTAATGACTCAGACTGCCGCAGGTTGGGCCTCATCACTAGATGCAAAGCGAGTGCTTCACTACAGCTGGCAGCAGCGGATAGCCATCAAGTTGTCTCACCCTTGAGGTGGGGCTCCATGACTGCGCTGAGAACACTGGCCACCTTCTTTGAGTTTCGTCCACCACTTCAGGGGTGAAAAAACAAAACAAAAACTAGAGGCATTCAAACACTGATTTCTGACGTTTTCCGTGGAGATGATTAAAGCTTGGAAGCTTTGAAGCATTTGGGTCAGCCCAGGTTAAACAAACAGACCTGACTGTGCCACTCATTGTCACATCATCCATCTCATCTTCTTTTGAGATTTTTGCACCTCTGATTGATTTGAGCTTGCTCTCTGCAAACAGGTCTCCATGCTGTGTAGCAGAGACGAGCCTCTTGCACCCAAAATGACCGTCAAAACTATTATGTATAACTGCCAATGCATCCTCCAGAATTCTCTTGACTGGGAAAGAAGCAAAAACGAGGCGCGGAGAAAAAAGAAATCCTAAATTCGAGAGATGGCGATTCACATAGTACTAGTAATGTCACACGACCTCTGTGTTTGGCAAAGTATGGTAGATAATTTGCGGTGGAATTGTTAATTGACAAATTGTAGGCATGGCAGATTCACATGGGATTAAGATCACACATGTCCTCTGCAGTTATTTCAAATTACCAGAGGTCCCCAGGTAATACCAGTCCTGTGAGAATAGGGTTACAGACATGTAGCAAATCCTCACAATTAAGAGGTTGGACACCAGAATACAATTGATTTTTTTATCGAAAAAATGACAAATAATCAGTTATGAAAATAGTTGGTGCTTTTCCGTCTATTGACTAATAGATTCAGCTCTCTGAAAAGGATTCGGTATGAAGTGTATCTTCTTAACCAGAGAAAAGTGAGTGTGTTTAAATTCCAGACACATTTTAAATCATCCTGAGCATCTACTGTATGCCTTTGCTTATCTGACTTCACTTCACTGAGCTACACTTTATGACTACAATCAATGTTCTTCAAAGTCAATTAAGGTAATGAATGGTATGCACATATGTGTGTGTGTGTGTGTGTGTGTGTGTGTGTGTGTGTGTGTGTGTGTGTGTGTGTGTGTACACTCACACAGCCTGCTCGTCGAGCTCGTCCCCAATGCGTCCTGACATGTCTTTGAGGACTCTGATGCTGCCTGACACCAACTCCAGCTGCTCATCCTGCTCCTGCATGATCAGCTACACACACACACACACACACACACACACACAGACAGACACAGACACAGACACACAAACACAGTTACTCTTCATCTTCAGCAATTTGCATAATTTCCCATAAATACTGAAATGTTATCCTCAATGTACGTTAATTATCTATGCAAAATACAGTGTTAGGTCATCTCTGTTTTTGCATTAATAGCATTACAATTTGCACCTGTTTTACTGAACACACACACACCCCCACACACACTGTTGACAAAGCGAATGGAACTTCTCGAGAGCGGAAATAAACTCCCCTGTCATCAAATCAAAGATGTGAACAAGCACAGTGTTTATTTAATTCTTAGTAAAGCCGCAACCTGACACAGGATGTGTGAAGAAATATTTTCGTCATTCAACACCACAGGAAATAGAAACCAGCAGCTCACGCTCTGTGACAATGAAACTGAACTTTACACCTGTATTTAACCCACGTTCACTCCATTCACAGCGTGGTACTTTAAAAAGCAGACAAAAATCTCATCTGCCTCATCTTCATAAAAGGACAACAGCAGGAGTCCTTCACTCCCTTGCAATGTGATCCTTTGATCAAATCGTCCTCCACATCTGTCAGCATGACCTAATAAAAACTAACTGACAACCTTTTAAAGTTTCAGTCTGACAGTTAGGATGCTCTCACACGGGAGTTTATGAGAAGTCTCATTTTACAACAGCATTACACAATTTCAAATGTTTGAAAAAAATGCACATTAACATAAGTGTTTCCCCTTTAACTGTACAAGACGGGAACCCCCGCCAGGCCCAAAAAAAACTTTTTTAATGCCAAAAATAACTCCAAGTAACCACAGTGTTTCCCAGTAAGTCATTCTGCAGCAGTCACATACTGTAAACAGTTGCAGTGCACTGCTGTGAGTCAACGAATAAGGTGTCTGTGGTTAGTCCATGTGTGTAATACAAGCAGGACAGTCGAGTGTCTTTGCTCTAACCTGTTACAGTCAGTTGAACAGGTGACATGAGGATAATGCTGCTGGTTACAAGTGGGCTCTGTAGTAAGCGGCACACTAAGGTGGTGACGGATTCTGTGTTCCTGTGTTTTCAGCTGACCTCGACCAGAAATTATCTGGTTGACACGGATCAGTGGTGCTGTTTCACAATCTGTTCTCTGTGTTAACAAAAACTCAACTCCTGGCAAAGAACCTGGTGTTCTTCACCACTGTTTTGGAAGGAGGAAATAACAGATGTAACAGATGAACCAGTTTTAAAAGTGACGTATTATCTTTGTAAATTAGAGCTGCACAGAGGATCTTGTGTATCCTGATGGGAGGAGTGGTTCCTGTGGATTTTGAGAACTGATAAATAACTGATAAATATCCTAAGAAAGTAGGCTAACTGTTAAATGTCCCCCCACAAACACTGTTTCATTTTACCCGCATTACTGTTGTATGTTTGGTGAGATGACGATTAAAGCCTGATTTGATCTGATCTATATTCTCCTTCCCTCTCTACCTGTTGTTGTTCCTGTTGCTCCTGGATGTATCTGGAGTTTGCAGACACCAGATGAGCCTCCAGTCCCTGTTGACCTGTCCTGGCCTGATGAGGTCAGCAGAGCCTGAGCAAATACACACACAAGAAATTAGGTTAGCAGGAAAAAAAGAGTGTGTGTTATAGTTGTAAAAGTGGGCCTGCGGTTGGAAAAATGTGAGTTTGGCAGTTGGCTTGAGCTTTACAGCTGCTACTGACTGCAACACTTTCCAAATCATGAGATGCTGCAATAATCTGCTTTTTTTTTCATCAGATGAAAATGTGTCAGAGAGATCTGCAGACGCATCAGCTGAGGTGTGAAAGATAAATTAAAATACGCTATGACTGAATCAGTCAAACTGTCAAAAACTACAAGATGACTTAAAACAAACAAAGACAGAAAAGAAGCCACTGAAAATATGAATGATAGAAAACACTTCAGCTCATTTTTTTTTCATGGTGACAAGTTACTCCAAAGAGAAGCAGACAGGAAACCCATGGAGAGGGGGATGATACAGAGCCTCTGTCCAGATTGGAGACAGGGATGCTGTAGTGTGTTACGCGTCTTACATAAGCGACAGTCTAGGGGGCTGAAAAATGAAGCCAACGTAAAGTGCCAAAAACTGCAGCTCCTCTAATAGGCCACTTGAGGCCGGCTCCAAAACAAGAGCCCATCCCACAGACCCCCATGTTAAAATGTCCAACTTTACAGCAAAAATAAACATGTTCGTAACCTGGTACACAAAATGGTTTTGATCTCTGTAGCTTATTTCCCACTTCACTGAGAACTGTATGGGTGGTGAATTTTTACATAACTCACCTGTTTAAATGTTATTAATGCTTAAAGTTAAGCATTATTATGGCGTTGCCACTTTGAGTGACAGATGGGTGCCATCCATTGATAAGTCACTATCACGGTGACAATGTTGTCTAGGTAAAGCAAATATGGCGTAACCCCAGATTCTCAGAGTACAGGTATAGCTGTACCTGTCACTGTTGGAGTGTGTTTTCAGTTCTTAAAAGTTAATTGTTAATTGTTATATATAGTGGCTGTACAGACCTCTACAGTCTATAACACTGCCTCTGTTTAAATGTACAATATTACAATCCCTCCACTGACGCCTTGTTTGTTGTAATGTGAAACTTTTAACTCTGTACCATCTATTAGCTGTATCTATGCCATAAAGGACACATCATGGGGCGCATGGAGGTATGAGGGCAGTGATGTTTACAACTATTTTGGTACGTAAAGGGAGTATAAATGAGCCTTAAGGAATCAGATGTTCAGTTTTTCAGGTAAGTACATTTTGTTTGAATGCTTTTTAGTCTGTTTTTTGCTAGCGAAAATTAGCATGTTCATACTCAGACTGTAAATGCGCCATGCTAACCAAGCTAGCACCTAGTGTTAGGGTTATCACCAACCTCTGGGCCAAATATCACTTCTGGCTCCAGAAATCCAAGATGGTGTCAAGTTTGGCCAAAATGCCAAACTCAAGGCTTCAAAACAGGAGCACACAAACCAATTGGTAACGTCACGGTGGCTACATCTATTATTCTATACAGTCTACGGTCTTAGACCACTGGGGCTCCATGACACATCAAGTATTATTTTGGTCCTGGTACTGAAACTTACACTGTATCACTGGCACTGTATGAAGAAATTTCAGTGACACCTAGTTCTGTTCTTTAAGAAACACCTAAGTTCTTGAGATAAAACTTAAAGTGGTGGTTCAGGATGTGTTTTTAAGGTGAAAACCTCACATTTCTGAGATGTGTATAATTCAGACCATGTTACTCTAAGTAATTACATTTTACCCAGTAAAGTTTATGTGTTGTGGACTCTTTATTTGTGCTTTTGTATGTTTAAAAGTCGACAAACCTCTCTGTTCTTCTTCTCTGCCTGAGCCACAGCAGAAGGGCTGGACAACTGATCCTTCATCTCCTGCGCGCACACACACACACACACAAAACAATTTATGTCTCTCACACCACAATTTGTCACAATTGCAGCAAAAATCGCTTTAAAAGCCCAGCACAGTGCAGACAGCTTCATTAATGAGATAGAATCACCGGCCGACAAATCAAAATGTCAGGAAGCCTTTTGTTCCCTCTCAGTAAAGCTCTTTTGTTTGGCTCAGATGACTCAATTCTCCTCAGGTCTATTTTAAGGACGCCACCTTTGCCTGCAAGACCCATGTGTTAGAAACTGACTCATATTTTCCACTGTGCCTACAGCGTGGACATTGATTCACTTCAGCCAAGTCTGGAGCTTAACAGCTGCAGTGCAGGTAAACGAGCTGACAGGTATTGATGGATAATCAATGGCACTTCTCCTGACAATAAAAACTGTGAAAACACACACACGTTACTCTGTGCTTCAGCTGTGGGAGCTGCTGCTCTGACTGATGTTTGACTTTGCCTGACCTGTACAGTCTCTAAGCTGTAATAGAAACACTTAAGTTGCCAAAACACAGCAGACACAACAGAGGTCTTTCAGATGATGTTGGTGATTTGTCTCTCTTTCAGCACGGCCCCTTGTAACCACTGGTAACACCTTTAAAAATGAAACATTTGCCTTCTGTGCAGGGGCAATCCCAAAACCCATCAGCTACTGGTCTGATGATGATTTAGCCTCTGGGGTTGTCAGGCAATATTCTGAGGTCTGGTGTAGCCAGCGCATAATTCATATAATGGATAATGGTCATGTGGGCCAAGACTGCCTCTTCTGTGCGCTGGTCACTGTTAACAGTCCAATAAGCAACTTTTAGTAGGTGTTTTAGGTCAGGACAACATTTTAGATTATCTCTATAAGCAGATATCTGCATGTGAATGCAAAAAGACAACTAATAAAAAGCCAGCTCTGTGTCAGGTGATGCTTGATTTGTTAAAAAACTGGATTTATTATGCATTCCAGCTGTTTTTCTCTCCACACAGACTGTTTACCTACATGCAACAAAGCCCACTCATACATGATTGGTCAGTATTACTCACAATACAAACAAAAAAATCAAACAAAAATCTTGTCCTGTTGCCTGTAAATTCTGCATACATCTGTTTGAGGAGCTTCATGCAGAGGTACAGCTTGTATACGGTCATCAGATAATTAAGCACCATGCAAAATTGTTTCTTTTTGGCCAAATTTTAAATAAGATGTAGAATAAAGTGATTTTGATTAAATTTCATGTTCAGATTTGGTTATGTCTTTTTTTTCCCTAACAAAAGCGTTTGCTGCACATGATGTGTCCAAACACTGCTGGAAATTTAAAAATCGCTAATTTGTGTTTTTACAGTTTCTGGCTATGATAAATTCAAATTAAGAATTCAGACACTCAAATAAAATGGCGGACAGTAAATACAGTGTACTACAAAGTAAATGGGAAGTGATTTCAGACACAGCCACTGATTGTACAGGTCAGGGTAGGAGAAGTCTTTACAATTTTATTTTAATATCTAAATCATACAAGCAATTTTATATAAAAACATTAATATACATCATGATGAAGTAATTTTTATTTAATTTAAAAACGGTGTAGATAAATACATTCATTAAAAATTGAGCCAGGACAATGTAGGATTATTCAGGGCAGATACTGATGAATATATTCCAGTGTCTAGAAACAAAATCAGATATCAGCTGATGTACTTTCTTGTTTGTTTTGTTTTGTTTTGATTTGTTTTTTTTGTTTTTTTAAATGTCCACAAACATATCTGCTGCATTTCTACACTGCATTATCTATTTGCACACAAATATGCTTCTTTTATTTTCCAGCAAATGTACTTTAATTGATACCTGACAAATTAAGGCAATTCATTAACGGATGTTCATGGAACACAATTACAATACACACTAAAAACAAAACGCTAAAAACATGAATAAAAGACTGACATTTGAGTTGATGAAGTTTACCTGGACAGATTTCCTGGTTCGCTCCACAAAGTCTCTTCTCTCCTGAAGTTCATTGTCGCCCAGTCTGAACTTCCCGGGGTTTGACTCCACAATACCTGAGTCAGTTAAGGACCCAACATGTCTGATGAACCTCCAAGAACTTAAGTGTTAAAACTTAGCGGCACTATCAAAACACTTTGCGGTGCATTTCTTAACAACAGCACATGAACTTCAAAGAGACAAACAGGTTTGGAAAAGAAAATACTGATAAAAAAGTAGAGGATGTTTATCAGCAAACTGTTGTTTTGACCCTGGACGTTCACGTGAATACAGCAAGGTCAGATTACACGATATCTGCTTAACCATTTATAGCCTGACCTGGCAGATGTAGCGTGTCTGCTTGGGTTGGGAAGGCCAACTGGTGTCCAGTGCAACAACTGATAGTTTTATCCAGTGTAAGGTGTCATGGTGGACAACAACTAACGCTGCCTCTGAGAAGTCTACATGTACAACCTTACAACAGAGAGACTAGCATGTTCTGCTTATTTTTGCCTTCCATTACATGCTCCCTTAAGTTCGTGACTTTAACCAGTAGGACCACAGAGAGCGCTTATACACACAACAGTAAACATGGCCAAGCAAAGGAGGAATGATGTTGTTGCTGTAAGGTGAAAGTGTGAATCAGAGGGAGGGCACAATTTCCTGTATACTGAGTCTGTAATGATGAAATTAATAAAAAAAGGAAATAAAGACCAGAGGAAAGGTCAACATACTTTTGTCTCTTTTTTTAGGCTTTCACAAACACAGGGCAGCCAGAGTCATCCACTGTCATTGTTTGTTTACATTCTTGTTCCTGGAAGTCACTTCCTAGCACCTCCGTCCCGATGACATCATGCAGGTTGTGAAAGACACCGAGCTCTGACTCCACTAAGACCAATGAGTGCCTGTCACGCCTCTCAGCCAAGTCACAGCAAGGTTTTATGACTCTGTATACACCTAGTCTGCCTCAGTGACTATCTAACAGACAAAAAGGCCATTTAGTCTGAACCTGACAAATGTAATAATGTAACTTAATCTCTATCTGTCATTTAAAGTCACAAGGAAACAGCATTTTAATGTCGTCTTACTTCAGGCGTCACAATGGAAAATAGCAAACAGTCACAGGGAAGGTATGATAAGTTTAAAAATATCTTTTTTCGATGAATCAATGTGCTATCATCCCGAGTGTCACTGATTACTCTTAAAAATGGTGATTTATGACTGACTGGTGTTAATGTTCTAGTGGCAACTGCTTACAATGTGTAAAACTTGAATAAATTCAATAAAATCCTTTTTAGATTCGTGGTGAACCTTCTTATATTATTAGAAATTTCCATTTGTTAGTGGCTCTCTTGTCAAACAAATATAGCAACCTCTGATATAAAGCACAATAACTAGTCATGAGTCACAGCCCACTAAGAAGTTCAACCATTAAACAGGAGCAGCTTGTGTTCCCTCCTCTGCCTCAAGATTCTGCTTCACTAAAAATAATATTTTATGACATTTTCCTGCCTCCTGAGAGGGTCTTTTTGTATTTACAGTCTTTGCGTGATTAACAAGTGAGTAAAACTGGTTCTGGCCTTTAAAAGGTTAATACAGCTCCTGAATAAGCGTAGAGATAAAAGGAAGAAGAGGGTGAGAGTGACACAAAGCATCTGTTTGTTTTAAAAATAAAGCTGGTCATGTGAAGATACGGGTTGTGTGGAGGGAGAGGGAGAGACATTTTCCTGTTTAAAGGATACTGATGGTTTCACTGAGGTCCTCCAGGTCCCAGTCTATGGCCCTCAGACAGTTCCTCAGTTCATTGGCACTCCAGTCCAGCTCATCACGGCTTACCTGAGACCACAGACACCAGCAGGCACTTATTAAATACCATATAAAAATTCAACTCAGCTTCTGTGCAGGAAGATTCTCATTCCAACCACACAATTCACCAAAGGAGCTTTTTTGATTTCACAATTTCTTGCTGAGAAAATCAGACATGTGAGTGGTGATTCAGAGGGCTGAAACCAGGATATGAACCAAACACCAAGATGCTGTCACAGACCTGGCTCACATGTAGGACTTAGGCCATAGTTGTAAGGACAGGAATGTGTGAGTGCATTTAACTGAACTGGGAAATGACGGGAAAATACTTTCAAAATATAAATTTAAAGAGGCAGACACAACAACATGATTAAAGATGTGTTGACAGTGCACATCATTATATAACAGGATTGCTGTTTTTAATAGCTTACAGGTAAGTGATATGTCCTCTCAAGCTAAGACACGAAATTGAAATATAATATGTTCATTACACAAGCAGCAGTCTAAGAAAATTGTTTATTTCAGAGAAGAACCACTAAATGAACATCATATTATTTCATCTATTTTGAATAGTTAAAGTCTACAATAAAAGTAGCAGTCCCTCAGCACTACTAATATATTGTCTCCTTTGATAAATGCAGTTGCTCTAGGTTTTTTCTTTTATAACTTGTTTTTTGTGCTTTCCCATATAATAAATGCCATGATGTGTTGAGCATTCTTTCCACAAAGTTTGAGCAGAGATTAATATGTCACCAGATTTTAACTATTCCTACAGAGGTGTCTCCACTGTTTTTTTTTCCACCCAACAATTTATCAAACAGTATGGTGGCCAATGACATTTCACATAATGCAGTGACATTTCATAAAACAGAACATGGCACAAAACACAACAATGTTGTGGTGCTTCATGAAGTTATCATTAGTTTTGCATTTGATGCATGTGTGATGAGCTTTCTGGGCCACCACAGATCCAGGCCTCAGATCCTGCCCAGGCCTGCATGGTTTAAAGTAGGTTAATGAGTCAGCCAAAGCGGTGTGGTTAGAACAACATTCACTGACCAATGACTATCATTCAGTGGTGTAATATAATTTAGTAATAACACTTTGTTGTGAAACTTAGGTATTTTGTGGGAGTATCTGTACTTTACTTGACTTTACTTTTGACATTTCTGTCCACTTTCACTTTTACACAGGGCAAGAGAAATTTATTTATGTAGCACATTTCACAACCAAAGGCAACTGAAAGTGCTTTACAGATTAGTCAAGTCAAAACTTATTGTAACACATTCACAAAGCATGCCTTAATAGGAATGCCAATTCAAGTTAACTTTCATGTTGATCAATCTATGAAGTCAAATACTACAAATCACTATTAGCCTTAGAGTGCTTTAAAATATTCGACATCCCTCTATCCTTGGACCCTCACAGCGGGTAAGGAAAAACTCCCACCAAAAAACTCTTTACCACGGATTTTTAAAAAATGGTAGAAATCTCAGGAAGAGCAACTGAGGAGGGATCTCTCTTCGAGGACAGACAGACATGCAACAGATGTATGGCTGCCCCCTGATAGTCGACCAGAAAGGCCATTAGTCGCAAGATTTAATTGGTCGCTTAGTCACAGAAAAACAAACTAACAAACAAATGTGAAACTCGCTGCGCCTTGTCAAAATAGAATCCAAATCTATATGACTGGACCATGTAGGAAATTAATTTGAAAGGACAGACACAGGAAGTGTCCACGCTCAGCAGTCAGACAGGAGTCAGGTTAATTTCCAGGGCTGGTACCTGCGGTTATTCCACAGGCTAGTTAATAACATGTCGGGCAGGAAATCCAAAGTGTGGGATCATTTTGAGAAGGTGAAGGACCAACCCAAGGTGATATGTAAACTCATCTTCATTGGTCCACTACAAACATGACGTATCATGTGAAACATGGAAGTAGCTACATGCCCATTAGCCCACAGCGTCATTAACAGGCGGCTCGCTCAGTGTGTGACGTGCACTTGTAGATAAAATATAGGCCTATATTAATGAAGGTTCATTAGTACGGTTTTGTATTTCTCTGTAATGTAGCACAGTGTTAACAATGTTACTGAGACTATTCTTTCTCACACCTTCAACTCAAACCATTGTGTTGCCCCGCCCAAAATATATGATTTAATAATTGAATTAATATCATAAATATGTGGGCGACTAGTCGACTAACAGCCCCAAAAGACTTACTGGTGGACTAGGAAAATTAGTAGTCGGGGGCAGCCCTAAATGGATGTAACATTCCCTAAATAACATATTCACTTTTACTCTAATAAACCTCTCTTAATCAAAAATAGGGGAGGAAGGAGGGATGAATGAATGACGAATGAAGGAATGGAAGGGAGGGAAAAGGTGGATTTTGTTCTTCTATCCTTTCGGTTGTGAAGAGCTAATGTCTTCTTCAGATGTATTGTGGGCTCCATTATTTGTAAGATGGTGTACATGTTAAAAAGAAATAAACCTCGTGATTCTCTAAATTCTGACTTTAACTTCCAAGAAATTATTTTCTTTTAAGGTATCTGTTCTTCTACTAAAGTGCAGCTTTCAGGTGCTCCATCCACTGGTGTCAGTGGCTCATAGCTTGAGGACAGTGATGAGTGCAGTGATGTTGTTGAGGTGATGGAGGGCTGCTCACCTGTGTCCCTTCCTGCAACAGTTCCTCCCATCTATCAAACAGGCTCCGAGCACGAGACAGGGCCTTCTGCACCTCCCTGGACACACAAACATTAACGACACAGAAACTGTTAACTTCACCCTTCACCCAGACACCTTGGGCTGTTTTCTAAGCTGAACTCAGCCGCTACGCCCCTCGTTTAACCAAAACAAACACACAAGCTACATTTCGCATCCCTCCCTAACTTCGCAGCGCCTCGCAAACAGCCTGACAGTAGACTCCCAAAGCTGTTGAGGCGTTTTCACTGAGAACCAGATGAAACAAAAACAAATCTCAGAGATTACTCAGTGCTAAACCGACTCTTCTTAGTTTAAACAAACATCAACAGACTGTTGACTACCTCGGCGCAGCTGCTAGCGCTAATGCTAGTTAGCTACAGCTAACCTTAGCCTAAACTTCGCTACGTTAACTTTGTCTTGGAGGAAAACACAAACTAGCTGTTGAAGTAAGCTGTGAACATACGATTGCTTGAATCAGTCTGAGATAACGCTGAGTTTTAGGTCTTAATTTTTACAATTCTTACCCCTTCACGACGAAAAATGGGTCTTCTATCGACATGATGCTTACTTCCGCTTCACTCCGAGCGCATGCGCACTTCGCAGACAGAGCTCCAGTGACACATTGCAGTCTGTGACGTTTGTGTACAGCTATTCACTACACATTTATAGATATGTGTGTGTGACAAATAAATTATATAAATGTTACTAACACCGTCCACCGATTGGCTGCATCATTCAGTTACAAAACAACAAGATGATTAAATGGTTTTACTGTCTATAGACAGAGTTTATATTGACAGAGTGTCTCAGTTTAGATTTTTGGGTGTGACAGTGGATCATAAACTGTCATGGAAATCTCATATAGCACACATAAAGACAAAGGTGTAAGAATATTTTTGTTCTGAATGAAGCAAAGTATGTGTTAGAGCACAAGGCAATGAGAATTCTGTACTGTACACCTAGGCACTGTTCATTACTTATGGGGTGGTGCAAAATAGGGAGAGGCATGTCAAATAATTTTTTAAGCACTTTATTTTTTATTTTGGGTTAGAGAAGGGGCATACAAATTTAAATGGTTGTATCTGGTATTTATTTGTCTGCAGATTTTCAAAGAAAACATGCCCTCCAAACCTGCCTGGAAGCCATGTAAAAAAATCAAATTACACCATTTATCATGGCCAGAAACTGTAAAAACAGAAATTGACGTTAAATTTTTAGATTTCCGATGTTCCTCGGACACACCATGTACAACGAATGTTTCCATCAGAAAAAAATGTAACCAAATCTGTGCTTAAAATAGTGATGTTTCATCAGAATCACGTTATTTTACGTCTCATGTAAAATTTGGAGAAAAAGAAACTATTTACACAAACTAACCAACAAGGGTAAAAAACAGAGGCTTTTTAAACTCCCGTTTTTCTCTTGTCTTCAACTTAAACTTTTAAACATCAAAGGTTTTGAAAAGCTACTAGCTAATTCATGGTGTTGGGAGGATCATGCATCATGCATATCTGTAGCCTCAGGGAGGATTAAAAAAAAAAACCCTAATAAGTAAAGAGCTGTCCCTAAACTCAATCAATCAAATCTAGGTTTCAGAAGGCCTATAGCTGAAAAGAGGGAGGAAGGCTGGCTGGAAGTTTGTAGAAATGAGCTGGTTGGGACAGACGAGGGGTTACTGGCACACATCTGTGTAATATTAGTCGCTATGGTAACGTCTTTGCAGCCACTGCTGGAGTTTGCAGTAAATTGTCATAAGAGTTTATACAGACAGAAAGCAATGGACTGCATTTCACTCTTTGCACGCGTTGTACAGATACTCCCACAACAACCACAAAAAACAAAAAGACAACATCTGACACAGTAGACTAAAGGGATTATTTGAGGATGTCTTCCTAAAAGAATATGCATACAAAGAGGAAAATGAAATGAACATCTAAAGCATATGTTCCCAACCTTTTTCCTTAAGGAAGCGCTTTTTCACTGAGCAAACTGACAACCCCTGACTTAGTGGCATATGTTATGGATATCTCATATTATGTTATATTCATAACAATAAGAGTACAGAGGATAAACTCTACAGTTAAGCCAAATAGTGAGCACAATAACAGCAGGAAGTTGTTTGAATTTTAAGCCGATTATGTCCTGTGAATATTACATCAGAGACTCATTTTCCCTGATTCCTGGGACCTTTTTTTTACAATCCTAAATTTTTAACAGTCATTCATGCTCATTAGGCTTCCTCTTGGGACTAATTCAGCACTCAGAGGATGATTGGCTGCCCTCTGCCCTCCTTAGAAAAGCTCCTTTGCTCTCGCTGCCTCAGAAGGTTCATATCTATCCTGAATGACTCCTCCCACCCAGCACATCATTTGTTTGACCTGATGCCCTCAGGCTCTTCAGGTCATTGAAAGCCCTCACCTCCATACTAACGAACCGTTTCTTTCCCTTGGCTGTAAGAACGCTAAACAAACAATAATCCTGTGCAATATTTTTAACCACTGTCCTTAAGCTTAGCTGGTTGTCTTGTTTTTAAAAACACAAATAGAGTGGCACCTGTAATCTATATACATTTAATATCTAATGACAATAAAGCTTTCTATTCTATTCTGTTCTATTTTCCTCTCTTTGACACTTGGCTGTTGTTCTGTTAGCTCTTTGGTTGTTTTAACTGTGTCTCCTCTGATGCAGGATGAGGCTGTTTAGCAGAGAGTGAAGGATCTGTCAGTATAGCTTGTCTTCAGGTCGTCACTGTGCCCTTATCTTGTGTGATTTTTTAAAAGTTTATATCTAGATAATAATTGTAACTTTAAAAATAACAATTCAATTCAGTTTTCTTCACAGAAATGAAAGAAATGCTGAGATAAAGGCCTACTGTATGTTTTCTTACACTCCTTAAAATCAAGAAGTCCTCGTGACCCTCTGTGAAGCTCTGGCAACCCCTGAGGGTCGGGACCCAAAGGTTGGAACCAGCGGTGTTAAGTATAATTTAATGACAACTGGCTGAGCTTTTAATATACAAATGTACATTTGTACATTGTGGTGTAGGTATCAAATACACCTGGGTGGTTCTGTCACTATCTGTAAAAAGTACTGCAATATGACGTTAATTAAACTAGAAATGCTAAAAACCTGAAATCATCTCAAAATGTACTGGACTTTTTCTATATTTATGTTCATGTAAATCTTTCATGAATAATAAAATGATACTGCATATATTTCTCAACCTTCCTCAACACAGATCTACAAACTGCTCCATCTGATCTGTTTGTCAATGACGAGAAATAGAAATCTGACAGAGGCAGACAAATCATCTGGATGTGCGGAGCTCCCATTAAAAATGAATCAGTATGGATCCACAGAGATGGGCAGGGTACACTGATGTAGAGTGTTGCTGGGGGGAAAGAAACATGCACGCTCAGCAGATCCTCCAGTGCCGTTTACATGATCTCTTTACAGCTCTCCTTCCTGTCCCACCCATTTGTCTCAATTCCTGCGGGTTTCTCTCTCAATCCCACCCTGTCCTGTCCAGCTCCTTCCTTCCTGTCTTCATCCTGTTTCCTCCCCTCCCCTCCTCCTTCACTCCACTTCCTGCCTTCCTGTCCCGTGAAAATTCACAGCTAGAGTTTTAAACGTCACTCTTGACACACAAACACAGACACACACACTGAGGGGGTCAGAAACTAAGAAAATTAATTAATAAAAAACATTTTCTTTGGTCAATCATACTCATTAATTTGCTTCATTTTTAAGCATCAGTTTCTCATTGTCAGATTAACACTGCTTGAAGAAACAGTACTGTCAGTGGCATGAATGTCATGTTGTTAGCACAAGCTTCTCTCAAAATTAAGACCATCAATTACTGTCACCTCTTGATGGGAAGGTAAGTGATACTACTGCTACTACTAATAATGATAATAAACAGGCCCTTCTACTTTGCACATGTTGGGGGTACTAGCGGGACATTGGATGATGCAGCTGTGCCTCTCTGTGAAAGGCAAACACTGCATACAGAACTGCAATGGTAATTGCTACGTGGAGTGCTGGAGCTACAAATGTGTCATGTTGCTTTATTGTATCACGCCTCCTTGCCACACCTAAGGAAAAAAGTCCCTATCAGATAACACATTCCTGTAGCTGATCTTGAATAACAGATACTGGGATACCGTCTTGCAAGTATGTCCTGTGATCAGAGAATGCTGTTTGGTATGCTTCACTCTGCGCAGAGTTAGATCTCCTGGAATATTCCTCAAACATATATTTTAAACAAATTAAAATGTTGATGAGATTGCTTCGTCTCTACACTGCACTTAAAAAATCAATATGGCCCTCACTGTTCAGGAAGGTGCTGACAAAACTGGATGGAGGAAAAAAAAAAGAAAAAAGAGATATATGATATACTAGAATTACTGCTACATGGTTGTATCCCTCCATACATCAGTCACGTTACACTCACAGTTCACACCCATGTCTGTGAAAACATAGATGCTTCATACACATCTCACCCTCGGCCGCACAAAAGATTCATACAATCAGCACTGCTTCAAGGTGAGCACCCAAGATTAGTGTCACCAGTTCAGTGTTTGACCAAATGACTCCCCTTCTGTTCCTGAGATATGATGCTGAGCGTTGACCTTTGACCTTGTGGATATAAAATGCCAGTACTTCATCATCATATCCTATTAGACATTTGTGTGAAATTTCGTCATAATTAGCATATAAATTCTTGAGTTATGGCTGAAAAGACATTTTCTGAGGTCACAGTGACCTTGACCTTGGACCACCAAAGTCTAAACTGTTCATTGTTAAGTCTAAGTGGACGTTGCTGTCAAATTTGAGCAAACTCCCTCAAGGTCTTCTAGAGATATTGCGCTCATGAGAGTGAGACGGATGTGTGTACATAGTTTGGGACAACCCGGAAATATAAAGCCTTTGTCTCCGAAAAGCCGTCCTTTAACGTGATTTAATGGCGCTCAGGGGCATCAGGGTGAAATGCAGCATGACACAAATGAAAGTGAAGGCAATGAAAGTCCGAGTGGAGCAGGCTGGGAGGTGCAGTGCATGGGTCCAACGCTGACATTCACCGGGGAGAGCAGTGTCCGCATCCCATAAGATTATAAAGCCAAACCCTGTTCTTTTTTTCCCTAAACCTAACCACTTGCTTTTGTTGTTGAAGGCAAAAAAATGTCAATTTGCAGTGTTTTACCAACGAAGTGTGTTTATTTTGAAAGAGACGTATATAAACGATAAATTTCCTGTGAAAAACAGAAGTGTATTTCAGAAAAGACAATGCATGTAACAGGCAGAACTTGACACAGCGTCCCAGAACGTCAACATCCAACGCACCCAGGGTACCTTGCATGTCGTGTCTGGACGTGAAAAGTCCATGACCAAACGTCGGTATGTGAGGAGGTCGGAGTGAGAATGTGTTGTAGAAGCACCCATACATGTGCAGGGTTGCTGACTGGCCCCTGACCTCCTGTCATTTGGCAAAGTGGCCCCTGGGCAATGAAGGCTGAGTATCCTTGCTGTCAAGTCTGTGCAGGCAACACAAAATCTAAAAGTTCTCATCAGGTATTACACTGCAGCCACTGAAAATTCTTGGCTTGGCTCCCATGAACGGGAATTCCCTTGAGGGTGTGGCTAAGCAAGGTGTCACAGGCTATGAAGGATATGTGCCTGATACCACTTCCTTGTTCCTAAGCAGGGAACTGTAGGTCACTCTCGGATATTCAGATACATGCGGATACTTCCATGTGTAAGGTTGGCTAAAGCTGATGAGAAATCATGTAAATGATGTAAATGAGCACATTTTGGGTTTAGAATTATACTGCTTGAGATCGTCCTGTTTCCAGGGGGTTTACAGGAGTGTTAGCGATCTCAGAGCTCTAGGTCAGACAAGAGACGCTCTCAAACAAACCCTCCATAGTCACTTGTGAGAAAGCATTTAGGTATTTTCTCAAATCTCAGAAGCAGTTACATATTATTTTCCATTTGCTGCATCACTTGCTTTATCTCTGCTGCTCATCTACTGTCCAGCTCAGATGACTGCAGATCTGCCTCAGTGGAAACTTTGAGTCATTTTAAAACACGGCGATGTCGCAGGAAAATCTTCTCTGCTGGAACAAAACAAAGTCTGAAATGAACCGAGTGGCTCTGGCATAACAAAAGAAACTGGCTTAGAGTCAACACGCAGGAGGAAACAGTCATGTTGAGCCTAAAAATAGACACCCTGACCCATTCCCTAATAATGCCTGCAAGTGCTCCTTGTGAGGTTGACCTCATTTCATCTTTGGAAGTCACAAATACAGTTTGTTGCTGCTGCTAATAATAGTATATTCAGCTGTGAATAATGGACAAAATGGTTGTTTTAAAGCAGCTACTTGATTTGCTGCTGTTTTCTTTTACAGTTGAAGTTACATGGAGCCGCTATACAAAAGGAAGAGCAGAATGTACACGTCATGACGTTAACAATGACAGCGAATGATGCCAGGATGCAGCTGTAAACCACAACAAACATCAAGCTGTGTGTCATAAAGCTGCAGCTCAGTTAAACAGGCCCGGCCACTTTAACCACCAGTCTACACTGTCTTCTCAAACCGTTTAAATACTGCTTCAAAAATCCATTAAAACATTAAAACCTGCCTAAACTGTACACATTTAAAACTGAGAGCCACTGACAGCCTGTGTCAAATTCTTGTATGTGTCAGAATATCTGGGCAATAACTCTGAAATCTGCTAAAACATGTTAATACATCAAACTTTGTTACCAGTGATTTTACACATTTTAGACAATTTACACACTTATAGACTGAGAACAAAAATAACAACAGGGCAGAAACTAATGGTTATATTCATTATTGATTAATATGCTGACTATTTTCTCATTTAATAGATTAATCATTTTGTCTAGAAAATGTCAGCAAATGTTAATAAATGGCTATTATAATTTCTCACTGTCCAAGGTGATGTCTTCAAATGTCTTGTTTTGTCCAACCAATACTTCAAACCCCAAAGACAGTGGCGTAAATACAGACAGTGCAGAGAGTGTGACTGCACCGAGGCCGTGAAGTGGGGGGCCCGTAGAGAGAATGGGCCCATATGAGTGATTGTCACCTTAAAAATATGTTCAAAGAAGAACTCCAATTAAATAAAAAATGGTGCCATTTGTTACATATGGCTTTAAAAAAGGCAAACCCATCTCTGTAATGTTTTTTTTTTCCTTTTTTGTGAAATAGTCAGTAGCATCTATAACAAAATGATATGCTTATTCTACAAGCATAAATCAACGATTACAATTGTTGAATTAAAACAATAATTTCTTTATTTCTTGTTGTCATTGGCATTAATTGTTATATATGGATATGCACAATGATTGCTGGGTAATTTGTATGCTAACGTTATCCAATGTTATGTTTCTGATGATGTGATGAGGCGATATGTGCATGACAGCGTGCACTACGGCCCAAAGATATTCACTTTACTGTCATGTAAGACAAGAAAAGCATCAAATCCTGCACGTTTGAGAATGTTGACATTTTTCCCATAAAAATTACTAAAATAATTATTCGATTATCTAAACTGTTGTTGTTTCAGCTGGCAAATATAAGTCCAATATTCATTCTCCTTTTAGCCTCATTTTGGTCTCCTCCAGCATCTGTCTCAGTGGCTAAATTCACGACTATGTTAACCACCTAGTAGCTAACTGTGTCTGTCTGCTGTTTGGTGCAGGGCATGTAGGACACAATGGGTTTTTATAGCTTTTACACTAAAAACAGCCGCCTGCTGAGAGCAGTGAGAGTCAACAAGAACAGTAAAGTTGCTGGCTGTAGTTCCAAAACAATGAGCTGAGAGATGCTAAAACACTCAGGTGATAATTCTATATGACTTTGTCTCTATGAGCTCCCCTTTTCACATTATACATAGTAATCTGATATATTGTTTATACAGAAATACAACACAATCACCAGAAAAAATGTTGGCATTGTACATTTCTACAAACTATGTTACATTTGTATAATGCTGTGGTTAATGTGTGGCTATGTTTCAGCACAAAAACCACTTGGTTATGGTCAAGAAAAAAGTCTTGTTTGGGCTTTTTGGTGAAACACTCATGGCTGGAGAAGCAATCGGTGTTGCAGTAAAAAACTTTTCTTGGCACTACCCCGCCAGTAAACACAGCGACGTCTGAGTAGGAAAACAACAGTTTTTCATGGCACTATCATGGCAGGAAACGAAGCGATGCCTCAGTAAAAGCAACCGTCTTTTGTGCCACTGTCCACGCTGAAAACACAGTCATGGGTTGCTTAAAAAACATCCACATTTGGTGACTAAATGTCTGCTAGAAACACAGCAATGACTTGCTAAAAACAGCTGGTTTTGTTGGTCTTGAGCAGTGGTCTGCAGCTCGGCAGACATCTCACCAGTTGTCATGACATCCACCATCATATACTACATCACAGTAGAGATGTTGATATGATACATATGAAACGTACAAATGAAACGTATCCGTGGTTTGCAGAAACGCTACACTGCCAACACTTTTCTTCTGATAACTGGGCTGAAAAATACAGATTATAGCAGGTTTATTGTGACTAAACTCAAGAATTTGTTAATTAAACTTCAACTCTATTAATGGAAACCAATGAGCTTTGCAACTACTGAAAAAATACTTCTAAAAATGTATTAAAAAATGATCAGTGAAAACTGAGAGGCACATGGTTTTTGGTTAAGGAGCTAAAAGTTGCAAACACACTGCTGCGGAGCTTGAAAATCTGTTAGAGGTTAGACACACTGCCTGCCAACATACTGTAGTAATAACACACTCCAGAAATGCCACAAGTTGTTAATAAAACAGATCATCTTTACCATTATATAATGTTAATTGTGGCAACAGTCTCCATGCTTTCGGCCTGTAAATGTCATACTTTGGCAACTAGGTCACTTCCCCGTCCTACCAACCAGTGTTTATACTATAGAGAGAAATACAGTAGGTCATGAGTGAAAAAGCAGGCCCCACCCTCTGCTCTGCACACATAAACACTTAGACTTGTACACAGTCACACACTCAACCGCCCATTTGGCCTCGGGCAGAGGCAGCGTAAGTATAATCACACATAACACAGTCACCATAGCGACCAGTCGGGTACAGACCTGAAGTCATGTTGGGCTGTTTTCTTTGCTTAAGAGCCGCTCGGCTTATAGAAGTACTCACATAACGTGTGTTTAAAGTGCAAACTGGGCTGTGATTCAGACTAAAACTTGCAAAATGTACCAGTAAGAAAAGATCAGTTTATATCACAAGTTCTCCTTTAATGCTAAATATGATGAGTGAGATTAGGCAGCGAGTACATGACGGTTGAGCATAAATGCTCCTTAATATCCTTTCAAGTGTTGGTTGTATGCCTTCCTTATGGCAAAAATGACATTTCTGATTAAAGCTGAAGTATCTATATTCAGTATTCCTGACCTGACAACATATTTTTGTGAGATCATGATGCATTGCAATGCAGAGTTTATGTATTTAGTCATGTAAAACTTCCACGTTGGAATCTGGACCTCACAGACGTTGTATTTTTAGATGCTTTTCAAAGTATTTCTGGTCAGTAGGTCACTTTTTTCAACACTAATCTTCATTATACGTTGTATTTTCCTTTTTTAAACACCACTGCAGCTTGCCGCTGTCAAACAGACTGTGACATCTTGATATAATTGCTGTTCAGACATTTGGTGTTCATTATGGTGTTAGTGTTTCTGATGCCACGTTCACGTCATGCAGGAAGGAAAAAAAGTGATGCGAAAGGTTTCCATGGATACGGCTTGTGTGTTTTTACAGCATCTGACAACTCGGGCGGTGATTGCCAGTGTCACTGATAACAAGTGTAATTTACACACTGAATGAACAGTTCCAGCTATGAGTTACACTTGTATAACACGCAGAGTTAGTCATGTGGCTGTTAAAAGGGTTCGTGATCAAAAGGTCATCTTTTTTTTTTTTTTACTTAAATTATGGAATTTGGCTGATTTAAGCTATCTGTGTTTGCTATTTTTACACAACTTCATTTGCTGTTTTTAATCACAATGTGAGATTTTTTTTCCTGTCTCTAATTTCAAATTATATGGTCATGCTGAGCATTTTTCGGCCTAATAATGTTGTAATAAGAAGAAGAAGAAGAAGAAGAGGAAATAAATAAAATGATAAATACAGATGTGGTTACTTCAAAACTTCCATGTGTTGCATGGGGGATATGTAAATCACATTACATACATGCTTTATGTCCCTTTTCTATTGTATTAGAAAAAATAAAATAAAGATGATTTAAGATCTGCAGGGGGGAAATGTAGAATTACATCAACTCAATACAAAAATAAAATAAAATAAAATAAATAATAAAATAGAATAAAATAAAATGAAATAAAATAAAACACAGACCAAAAATCTAGCTCTGGTAAGTGGGGAAAAATTAAATTTTAATTTGCTGGATGTGTGATTTTGTTCTATTTTTATTTTATTTTTCTATGTTATATCTATTTCTTATTTATTTGTGAAATAAAATCTGGCTGAGTACAGCTGAAAATGAGCACTTTTTAAAGCTAACTGTGACTTATTTACAATTTTCCTTCCTCAGAAGGAACAGTGAGCATCAATGCACTGTCCATGAAAAACAAACAACTAATAAAATAAAAAAAATCTAATAAACAGCAAATAAATCAAAGTTACGTTTATATCAGTTATCAGCGTGCAAAAACAAATAATGTGCAAAAACAACTGTGCAATTAAGTTTACTATTCTTCTATTCTGTTTTTAATGTGGTAAAGATTTATTGGGTTTTAAATATTTCACATTAAAAGGACAAAAACACGGACAGTCTGTCTGACTGCAGACCGCGCTCCTTTGTTTGGCCGTCAGTGTAAAATCATTACATTTCCAACGGCACATGAAGGCACCATCACGGTGCTCGGGGCTGACAGCCGCCTGCCGTTTGACCTCAGCCGCGCGGCTGCTTAAGTAACCTAATTTACACCGGTGACAACTCCATATATGGTGCAGAGATGACGCCATCACCGCTGTGCCCGGGTACGCGAGAAGAGGAGGGGGGGCTGCGGTTGCGCGTTCGCGTCATGGCGTTTCCACTGTGCGCGTCCCCACGGGGCTTTACTACCGGATGGACCATATATGGAGGCTGAGAGTGCGAGTGAGTGACGTGGTGTGTGTGTGAGAGAGAGAGAGAGAGAGGCAGAGCAGAAACTCCCGAGAAATTGGAGACACGTTTCCTTCTCCCACGTAAATTCTTCGAACCGCTGCTGGCTGGGTTTTTACCAGAATGTAAACAGTGACTGACATAATCTCACTCCACACGTTTCTTCTTCTCTTATTCACAAACACTCACTGTGACACCACACATTAAAAACACTTCCTCAAACACTGCGCGTCCTCCTGGTGTTATGAAGATCGATTTCACCACTTACATTTCACATGATTGTGTTAAATCTCTCATTTAAACTTATTTTTTATAAAATAAAATCCATTATTATAAAGAAACGTCATCTTATAATATAGAAATTATTGCATGAATTTTATTTTGTAGACTATTAATTGTTTAAAACACAGAGTTTATTACAGATAATTTAATTTATCACCTCACCAGGCTTTAAACACTGTTATATATTACTGCTTTTGTTGTTTTGTTGATACACTGCATGCGCACTTTATGCTTGTTCTGTGAAACAGCTGAATCTCTCCTGGAACATAATGTGCTATATTAATATTTTACCTGCCTGCTTGCTCATAATCATCTTGATTTAAGTGTAATTTCATGGTATTAATATAAGAATGCATTTACAGTATATTTTGGAAAAAAAATAAGACGTTTTGAAAGATATTTAACCCCTAAAGTAAATAAAAAATAAAAATAAAAGATCTTCATGCATGTTTAAAATGAAGATAACAAAAAAGAGAGTAGAAAAATGGAGGCATTGTGGTACAAAATAAAATCTTTCTGGTTCCATTTTGTATCTGTAGCGAGAAGTGACTTGCAGCAGAAGCAGAAATCACAATAAAAAAAGAGATCAACCGTGAGAAAAACGGTAGACGGAACAGATGGTGTGTGTGTGTGTGTGTGTGTGTGTGTGTGTGTGTGCGCGGCTACAGCAGGTGTGGGCGGCGCCTGTTTGTCACTTACTGAGGAATGAAGTCCACGTTACGTCAAAGAGGAAATAAAACGCCACCCTGCTACTTGTACTCTCTCACTTCTCTGAGTACAACAACTGGTGAACAGCTGAGGTCCGAGCTTAGACAGATTATAAACTAGCAACTAAAGTCTAACTCAGGACAGATAAAGCTCGTCTGCTTTGTTGAGCCTTTTTGGTGAAAGTGCCAAATCAGCCGTGCGTAATTACGCATAACAACAAAGAGAGAACAATGAGTGCCACAGCCGCTATGGAAGTGAACGCCGAAGCCAGACGGATCCTGGCCGTGTCGATAAGCAAGCTGTACGCCTCCAGGACCCAGAGAGGAGGTCTCAGACTCCACCGGAGCCTCCTGCTCTCCCTGGTCATGAGGTCTGCCCGGGACATCTATCACTCCTCCCGGGAGAGCGAGGGGCCAAGCGGCGCGCTGCCAACATCGGAGGAGCCGATGGATACCAGCTCCAGCCCGGAGGAACAGACCGTGCTCCCCGAGCCTCAGCCTGAGCCCCAGCCGGCACTGAACTCAGCCGAGCCGCCCGCAGAGGAGCCGGACAGCGCGGACGAAGGGTGTGATAGTGATAGTGATATCACAGAGGACAAAGAGAACATGAGCCCGACGAGGCAGTCCAGGAAACGCCGGGGCAAGGCGTCGGCGGCGCCTGACTTCCTTCCCAGCAAGAGGGCGAGGCTGGAGCCCGGGGAGGAGAGGTATGCGGCCCCGCCGGGCAGCTGTCGCGCCGGGGCCGGGGAGTCCCTGACTGCTTTGTCTCTAAATCGGGTTATACCTGCCTTCTGAACAGATGGAGGGAGAAAATAGCCTCCAATGGGACTTTGGAGCGGAGTGATTCTGAACTCCTCGTTAACCTAGAAGGGCGGTTTGACCCCCCCTTTGCGCACCAAGGAGCTGACCTACATCGGCGGCCCCGGGACAGAGGGATTACCGGGGCCATGGTGCGAGCTCTCCGGTCGAGCTGAGCGTGCCTGCCGGGCCGGTCGAGCCCATTTCAACAAGCAGAAAAGGAGAAGAAGAAGAAGACGCAGGCCCGAGGGAGCCGCGGGCCGGAAAGTTTGAGGAAGAAACTGAAGGGGAACTGGTTGCGTTACTTTTCGTTTCCCGGTGATTCATCTTCAGTAAAATGAGTCCAAACAAGTGACTGGCGCTGACTCAAAGTGTGTGTATGTGTGAATCAGCAGAGAGTGACATGAGTCAGTCTGAGAAGAAGTGAAGTGGTAAACGGTTGGCCACAAAACAACACACACACACACACTCTCTCACACACACACAGCCAGGACTTCAGGGAATTTCCTGCCTTTATACCGGGACTTGAAAGAGGAAGGACAGTTGGGGCAGACTCACTGCCACACACACACACATTCAACTGCTGCTGTGGACTTTGATAAATCAATACTACTGCTAGGGGACTTTCCTGTAAACTGTTCACATGGTGCTTTGAGAGAAAAAAAAAAACAGGCTGATATTGGATGCCATTGAAACTTTCTGTTTTTATGTCACTAAAATGCTTCATGTCAAACCTGTGAAAAATATTACCTCACATTCCAAGCTGCTTTTTTAATCTGTATGATTAAATTAATGGTGTAAATATTTGTAATAAAAAGCTGAAAGCGTACTCAGTTGTCCTGCTGTCTTTGTTCTGAGGTTATTCAAGTTAAGAGCTGCTGATCAACACACACACACACACACACACACACATCTTATTTCCAAATTAAAGGGCCACTGGTCTATATTAGGCCACAGTTCACAGGGTCAATCCTTTATAAGAGGGAGGATGTTGGTACAAACCAGCGCCAGTCTGGCTTGCTGCTGCTAATCTCATGCTTACAGTGAGGCACACACATTCAAACAAACAAACAAACTCACACACACACACACGCAGGAGCAGCTTCCAGGGTCGCACCATTTCCTGAGGATTATGACAGAATTCTGAATCACATCCTTCCTTCCCAACATGACCTGACGCTGAATCAAAGAGGGATAATAAAAGAGTTACGCAACGTCGTCACAGCAGCTGGGGCCAAACACCGCTGCCGAGTAACACAGAGAGCAGCAGGTAGTGTTTATAGCCAGAGGGCCTCTTCATCATCATTATCCTCATTACAAGAAGTAGCAGCAGCAGCTTCCTGGCAGATGACTGGAAGTTAACACCCTGAAACTCAGAGATGGTGGTGTTGATCTGGTTGTTCTGGTTGCTCAGGTTTTTGTCACCTTCCTTGTGTTTGTTGTTAATATTCCAGTCATCATCATCACCATCACCCTCACTTCTGTGTTCCTACATATTAACGCAGCATCTGAGTCAAAAAGCGGAAGAAAACAAAAACAATGAAACATGATGATGATGTGATGATGAAGAACTGAGGAATGATGATGACTCTGTCCCTAAAAGGTCAGATGAAATGCTGTCTGTAGTCTCCCTAAAGGCTAACTCAAGCTTTATTACATCTTGGGTCTTATTTTCGTGCTGTGATCAACACTTCTCTCAGTCATAATAAAGCTGTGCTCACCAAGCTACCTCCTGGGATCTGGGAACACGGCGACCTTGGAGCTGACAAGAAACAAGTGATCAGACAAGCAACCAGGTTGTAAACAAGCCAACAGTTTGTTTGCATGTTACAGAGAACCTGAACAGCTGTTTTAATACATGTAATTACAAATTAGACTCTTGCTTTTATACCATTTTGATCTTTTTTATAAAAGACTTCCCTGTTGTGAAAATATCCCCGGCACAATTCACACACAAAGTATTCATAAAACCCTAATAATATGAACTGTGTCCACAGGGAGGTGGCTGTTAAGGGGTTAACAGAACAGTCATCGTTGTCATCACTACCTTCTTCCTCTCGCCCTGCTTTAATAATGAGGAGAAAGAATGTGGAAAAAAGTTGACGCTGTTGGGAGAAGTTTGCCCGGAGGGCTTTTATGCCATAAAGGGACTTCTTGGTTAAGGTTAGTGGGAAAAAAAAAAAAATCATGGTTTGGATTGAAGTGAATCGATTCCTGCCAAAGAGGGCTTTTTCTGACAAAAAAAAGAAAGCCCTTGAGGCAATCCTCCCATGTGCAGACTGTGATGATGCTGTTGCTATTCTGGCCATCATCTTTATTACCAGGGGCGTCGTAGTGAGGGGAAAGTGGGATTGATTACTCAGAGCCTTGATAGGAAGGGGGCTGAGAAAATGCCTGGAATGAAAAGTTTGGTTTTGTTTGCAGTGTTTTATTTCTAAGTAATTAGTGCCATTACTGAATAAAAATTGGCTGAGTAAATTGGCTGAAAGACTGAACTTTGTATTAAAAAAATAGTGGAGGCTCTCTGAACCCCCTCACATCCCTTTATGGTGCAAAATGGTTTAGTCGGCCCCTGCACTGGATCTGTCTCTGTACAAAATCCCTTTTACACTCCATGTTCAAGGCGGGAATATCATGCCGTTATGCTGCCTCACCACTCAGAAAAGGTACACTCACAGAATGAGGGGACAGAGTTGTCGCAAACGATGGTAGCAATAGTCCCGAAACTATAGTCAGGTTTCCGTCCGAATGTCTCGAAATTTTTGAGCGAATTTAGTGAAAATGCGCAAAAAGAAAATGCGACTTTATGCCTGTTTCCATTTGTTATTATTTTGCGATTATTGAGAGGAGAGTGCATCATGAGATGATGTCATCAGAGAGCGTCTCTCTGCCACAAAACAAACAACACACTCGGCTGACAGTCAACAACTGATCATGGACAGATTCCTGATCGACCAGTCGGCGTTTGGAAGAACTCTGGTCACCATTTTGTCAGCATTCACCGTGTACCGAGCCATCCTGAAGAAGAGACGACAAGGAAGAATTTTAATGTTAAGAGTACTGTCGGAAATAGCTGGAAGGAGACCACCGAGTACCACCAACGTATACGTGTGATGTGGTATCTGGTCCAGTCATCGTTTATCCACAAAAACTTTTTCCATAGCAAAAAGTCGTACTTTCCTTTTATTGATACGCAGACAAATCCACCCCCTCCAAGCGTAAAAACTGTTTTGCGAATTTTCGGCCTTTTTTCGAATTTCTAGCGTTTCCATTAATGTTTATTTTCGCTATTTTTGAAAATTCGAATAAGAATAGGTGGATGGAAACCCTATTAATGTCTGTACAAAGGGACAGGATCATGGGCACACAGGTGTGATGTTTTGACAGTGTGTTGAGCAGGTGACCCACTGTGGGACATTTAAAATGTAGTTGATAGCAGCTATCAGTGGACTCCAACATCAAATTCACATGGGAGGATGTCAGAGGACACAGTCTACCCTTCTTAGACTGTGCAGTACACAATGAAGAGGACAGAAGCCTAAACATTGAGGTGTACAGAAAATCTACACACATGGACCAATACCTGCTGTTCAACTCTCACCACCCTCTGGAGCACAAGCCTTGAGTCATCAGAGCCCTGAACCATCGGGCTGAAAACGTGCCCACGAGGACAGAGGGGAAGGTGAAGGAACAGAAACACATCAGGGAAGCGTTTAAAACCTGTGGCTACCCCAGCTGGGCGTTTGCAAAAACCTCAAATAGACCCAGAGCAGACAAAGAGGAAGAGACACGAAACCGAAACAACATAATCATTCCTTATGTCACAGGAGGATCTGAAAAACTCAAAAGGATCTTCAACAAACACCACATCCGTGAGGCCGAAGCTCGTCCACCTGAAGGACAAATCACCCAGCAGAGTAATGTAGTGTATGCTGTTCAGTGCAGCCAGGAATGCACAGATTTGTACATTGGTGAGACAAAACAACCACTCCATAAGCACATGGCACAGCACAGGAGAGCCAGCTCGTCAGGTCAACGAGGTCTACGATATAGCACTTATGATTACCATGACCTGGATGACTGAGAATCCTCACAGACAGCTAGCAGCTAACTCAAAGAGGAAGAACAGTGGTTGAAAATGTTCGCAAATTAGGAAAACAATGAGGTCCGGAAGCTTCTTACCCTCAGAGAAAAGGACGAGATCTGCTGCCATATAACAGAGACGGAAAATTATTGTTATTGCCATGTTATGCTATTGTTATTGTTGAAAGCACTGCTGATGCATAGGGGCCAACATTGTTGTGGTACATGTCACGACCATCAAGCCTCTTTTGATCCGTGATGCCTGAATGCTGTCAAAAAGCACCAACATCCACTATCATGTCTTTCCCCAGGAAAGAGCAATCAGGGTTGCAAAAAAGAAAATAAAGAAAAAAGTGAAGGGAAAGAAATCAAACTGACATCGTAAGGAAAACATTCAAAAGGTGTGTGACGGAGACATGGATCTGGTGAGGAAGGGCAGGGGACTCACACTAGACTGCTCATGCACAGGGCCCTGACTTTGGTGCTACGCCCCTGTTCATCATCATCATCGTCACACTCTCTTCCTCTATCTGATAACTTACACCATCATCGTCATCACCCCTGATCACTGGACTTCGACCTTTATCTTCGCAGGAAACTGTCTGACAAAACAATCCCATCTCAAGGTTACTGACCAACTCGGACAAGAAGTCCTACAAAAGCTATTAATGACATCATAACAACTGCCGAGCCTGTGTGTCAACAGAACATCTCCACGGCAACAGAGCAAACGCTGTCCGCTGATAAGGCTGTGTGATACAACACTGGAAAAAGCAAAGTAAACAGAGATCGGTTTGTTAAATCATCATCGTCCTCCTCTATAAATGAAAGGAGATTACAACCCTGAGGTCATAGCTTCTAAACTTCAGGAACTCTTTCTGTTTTGGATTTGAGGTCTGTGAACCTTTAAACTGTTTAGATTGCCTTTGTTTAGTTAAATTCTTTTTTATTACGAAAACTATTTTTTGTGTTTATAGTTTTATGTCTGTTGCTTCTGTCTGTTATTGTGAAGAACTTTGTGACATCGTAACGAGAAAGGCTCTTCATAGTATATCAGCTTCACTAATTTAATGGTTTATCTTTCTTATCAGTTTCAGGGCAGTGACGTACTGTTATTTTTATTATCAGTGAGTCTGCAGATTCATTTTCCAATCAATCAATTAATCATTTCTTCTATGAAATGTCAAAAACAGTGGAAAAAAATGCTTATCACAACTTCCCAGAGCCCAAGCTGTAGTCTTCAAATGTCTTATTTTGTCTGGCCAAGAATCCAAAACACAAAGATAATTAATTTATAATGATATATGACAAATTCTCTCATCGGACCAGCTGGAGCCAGAAAATTTGGTCATCTTTCCGCAACATTTTCTTGAAAAACATCTGAAACTAGTAATGGATTATCAAAATACATGTCAGTTATTTTGCATTTTTATCTCTCTTTTCCTCGTTTTAATTGTCACCTTCTTGTTTATCATTTTCAAGCCATTTCCACCATTTTGTCATCACTCTTGTTACCCTTAACAAGAGCCAAAATGTCTAATTGTGACTCCTCATGACACGAGCTGCGTGTCACCAAAAAGTGATTTCTCTCTTCATCTGAAGGAGTTTTAGAGGAATAAAGAGGTTAAAATTATGCAGTATTTCACAAGAGGAAAAGCAAAATTTTGAGAAAAGTCATTAAATAGACAAAAATGTGAGTAACAAAATCTTTCTTTTTTCCTTAACTGATCTGGAGACCAACTCAGATTTTTCTATGGAAAATTCCGACCCCCAAGTTGGAAGCCACTGACGTAAAACGCATCATGTTTTTGTTATGACATGTATGTTCACTGATGTTGTTTTCATACATCAGAGGCTCAGCAGCTGCACTGTCACACCATGAGTGTTAATACCACCTAATATCCAGCCAGCATATGAATGTACACATAAACCCCCAGATGAGAGTTTATCATAGTGACCCTGATCTGCCGACATCACAGGCTTATCATGAAAAGATTTGGGTCACATGGGGGCTTTCCTTTTTACAGTTCTATATAAATCCTCTTTAAGCAGAAACAATTATTCAGCTGTAATCGTGTTTATCATTTTGCTGAAGGACCTAAGTCACACAGTGTCATTTAAAAAAGCACTGTAATTGGTTTTTTACTAACAAAGACAATGCCACTTAAATATGCAGATGAGTTTAGTGAAATGACATATCGTTAGAATGAAGGATGGATGAGGGCCAGGGAGTAAAAAGTAATTTGGGTGGAGGGATGTGAGAACTGGGACAAATGAGAGAAAACAGGATCACAAATTGGCCCAACAAAACTTAACGATAACCATGTATGGTCTTTGCTTCTCAGTAGTTATAATAACTCAGTTGTTTTGTCTGTGTGTCCGACTCTGACGCAGGAAGAAAATGTTAGTATTGTACATTTCTGCAAACCATGGATACATTGAATTTGTATGTTTCTTATGTAGCGTCTCAACTTTTCGAAAGTGTTGTAGTTCTGATTACATTTATATGAGCTGACTTTGTCAACAGGAGCTGGAGGGGATGGCGGATGGTGTGACACCACGGCTGCCAAGTTGCAGACCACTGCAGAACCCTATTCAAGACCAACAAACAGCAAAACCAGTTAACTCTTAGTGGCACATCACAGTGTTTCCAGTCACGATTTTGCCACCAGAACTGGGTGTTTTTTAGCAGGACATCGAAGGCATTTTCAGTTGTTATTGTGTCACTAAAAGCAGGCAATTTTTAGCGAGATATCGGCAGTATTTCCAGCTGTGATTGTGCCACCAAAAGGAGGTGTATTTTAGTGAGACATTGGAGGGATTTCTAGCCATGATTGTGTGGCCAAATCTCAGTGTTTTTCAGCCAGACATCAGCAGCATTTCCAGCTGTGATTGTGCCACCAGAACTGGGTGATTTTTAGCAAGACATTGAAGGCATTTCCAGCCATTGTTGTGTCACTAAAAGCAGGCATTTTTAGCGAGATATCGGCAGTATTTCCAGCTGTGATTGTGCCACCAAAAGGAGGTGTATTTTAGTGAGACATTGATGGAATTTCTAGCCGTGATTGTGCGGCCAAATCTCAGTGTTTTTCAGTGAAACATCAACAGCATTTCCAGCTGTGATTGTGCCACCAGAACTGGGTGATTTTTAGCAAGACATTGAAGGCATTTCCAGCCATTGTTGTCTCACTAAAAGCAGGCATTTTTAGCGAGATATCGGCAGTATTTCCAGCCCTGATTGTGCCACCAAAAGCAAGCAGTTTTTAGCATTACAACAGTGGCATTTCCAGCCTTGATTGTGCCACCAGAATTGGATGTTTTCTAACAAGACCTCAAAGACATTTCCAGCTGTGATTATGCCACCAAAAGCTAATGTTTTTATTGCAACAACAGTTGCATTTCCAGCGGGGATTGTGCCACCAAATCTGGATGTTAATCAGCAAGATATAGGCAGCATTTCCAGGCATGACTGTGCCACCAGAGCTGGAAGTTTTTTAAGCAAGACGTCAGTGGCATTTCCAGCTGCAATTGTGCTCCAAAAAATGAATGTTTTGAGCCAAACAATGATCTTGTCCTGACATCATCTAATGTTTTTCATGCCTAAAAATAACCACATTTTAGTGACAGCATTGTTGAAATGTAAATAAACATAGAGTTTCAACATATCTGCTTCATCATATTGTACAAATGATCGTGGTTTACAGAGGCGTACAATGTCAACCTTTATTCTGGCAGTTGTGTTCATAAGTCGTATTAATCAGACTCGTCTTTCATTGCTGAATAGTTGAGAGTTTGAGCAGAGGCAGGAGAGTGAGTTTTGAATGGCAGAAATCTTTTTGATTGAGTCATCACAGAGTCATCGGCATCGATCACCATCCCCCTCATATTTAGGTCATTCTGTGGTATGTATATATAACTACACCCCATTTTGTTTTCAAGGACTTCTGTGAGCCTCAGATGAATCACATTAACGCTCCGCATGATTTGGATCGATTACATATACGACTTAACTGCTCAGAAGAGATTCAAAGCTGAGCCTCAGCGGCTGCTTGTCTGAGAGCTGCAAGTTATCCTCAGACGGGCACAGCGGCAGTGGTACATAATGTTCCACACAGCCACTTGAATAAGAATACAACGTGTCCTTGGACAGCACATGTGCTCAAATCAAGCAGTATTAAAAACATATTTTTAACAGAGGTTCTTTCTGGCTCACATGTCCAACTTGCTACTTAGAATTTGTAGCTCAGGGACATGGGGTTTTGGTATCATTATTCTGAATATCAATTTGCAGGCTCGTGATGTTAATGCTGTGCTGAGAGGAGCTTTAATGGAGCCAAAGGTGCAAATCTTCCTTTCAAGGACACTGATGGGGTGATTGTGCTGTTCTTTTTAGTTCTCAGTGTTTTGCAGCTTTACCAAGAAAAACTGCTGCTCTAATGCATCCTCTGCTGAAAAAACAAAAACACTGTTTCTACAGCAAATAAGCAAGTTGGATATGATCTCAAGCACCAGTGATTCTCTGTTCTTTTCAGCTGTCTACTCCTCGTCACTTGGTGTATCAGTGGATCCTAATGACAGTGATGGATTACAGTTATTACTGCTATAATACACTACTGTTCATGTCTGCACTGTCTTAAGTATGAATGCATTTAGTTTTTTAGGCCTTAAAACTGTCAGAAAGAATGAAGGCTACTTCATAGTTTTTTTTGTGTCATGACAGTAAGGGTCCCTGCAGTCGCCTGTGCATGGAGCCCATCTTTTGTGGCCACACGGACTGTACGCATAGCAAACGCACTGACTGCACATGTTCCTTTTACAAAATATAATGCACTGAAATAAAGTTAGTTTTAAGTTGGATATTAGACAGACGTTAACTCCTGACCCAGGAGCGTCTTCCTAGTTCCAGTTTCACCTGACGTTGGCAGTAGGGGTTTAGTAAGCTCACCTCTAAGCCCTACTGTCGGAAACAGATGCAGAAGAAGCACAACCCGGTGCATACAAATTCAGCAGTAGGGCAGGAAATGAAATGTTTAATGCTCAAAGTTTTCTGGCAGAGGACCCCAAAGCCCTGTTTCATATGCGTCTTCCCCACTTTTGAAAGAAAACCTATGCCCTTGCTATGGATGGGACCATGTGCATGTCTGCGTGACCATACCTGTCCGCGAATTTTAAATATTGAAAGTATGTCCGAGCCTTAAGCCGGCTAAGCTAGTAGCTCTGTGAGACAGTGGGGCTTCGAGCTGAATGTTAATGCATGCTGACATGCTCACAGCAACAAAGCTAACATGCTGATATCTAGCAAGCGTTTTTTACCATGTTCACAATCGTAGTTAAGCATGTTAGCATGCTAACATTAGCCAAAGTGCAGCTGAGGTACATGGGAATGTAATGATTGCAGCTGTTTGGTCATGAACCAAAGTACTGGACAGATTTTGACTTGATGATGTAAAGGCAAGTGATCACTACACTGTTTAAAATTCATCTGAGGGGGACATGAATATCTTGAAATCCAAATAACACCTTCAGAGACATGTCTCACGAGGTGGCACTACAGGAAAAATCAGGAGATCACCAAAGTCAGCAAGCTTCATCCTCTGAAAACAAAGAATGTCAGGTGATCCATTCAGGAGAGATATTCTGGTTTAGATCAAAGCGTTGGACTGACACCAACATGGCCATCTGTGGAAACGATACCAATAGCAACAGGTTGCTGCTTCCAGCCTCTCAAATGCTAGGATTTGAAACTGTTCTCAGTTTTATATCATTTTAAATTTCTTACATTGGGGTATTTGAAATTGTGACCTTGGGCTCTGGAAAATTGCACATTTTACAATAATCTGTAAACTTGATTTTGAAGTTGTAGTTGATCTAAATTGGGACTTGATGGGGGACTATTTTCTACTGCAGATTTAATCCACATTTCAGAACGATGTATGTGGCACTGAGTCGAAATAAACCACAGTTTATGTGTGTATCTGTGTAATGAAGGATATTTTTCATAAATTTTCAGACAGTAATGGAGCTCTATGGCTCAGAGGAATAAGATATATCAAGCTTTGGAAACACACAGTTCTTGATAGTAGATCATTGTTGGTGCTGGTCTTTTGACTAGGATGTTATGACAATAAGAGAAAGACAGAATATCCCATGTAAAAACAATAATCCTTTAACACTTCCTGCTGCATGAATACATGTTCTATTATAACAAACACTGTTGCAGCAGCAGCTATGCAAATTGTAGACACGTTTTCAGCGCTGGATTCCCTGGACCAATCCCACACTGTTATGGCCATATATGTGGCAGCCTGATTAAGATGCAGAGTGCAGAGGCCAGACAGTCACAGTGACGAGGAGCTCTAACAGCTCAGAGCTAAAAAAAGAACAGCGCAGGAAATGTCTTCACACAGGATGCATGCATGCATCGACCGGCGCGCACCCGCCTGTGATGGAGGCAGATAAACTGAGGGACCAATCAGAGGGAGGGTGTCGTGTGCAGATGTGCGGGGGCCAGTACAGAGTCTTTGATCATATAGGCCTATGTCATGTTGTATACCTTCGTCATGATGAGTGTATTGTGGTTTGATTACGTATTTGTTCGAGAATTTACACTGTAAATGATCACTGCATTACACAGGTTGTTTTATTACACTGGATTAAATAACACATTTATATAAGTGAGCATATATTTAACCTATATTAAGAGACTGTACAAACATATTGGCAATACTCATAAGTTAGTACAGATTTGGTCAAACTGTTACACCATCAATAACTAAAAGCATGAAGAATCTAAGACAGTGTACTCTAATTTAAACCTTAGTATATTTCAATAAAAGCTAACAATCAAACACTAGAGATAGAGTTAAATCATTTAAATGTATGGCAAACGTAACACAATTTAAAGTATTGAAGACACTTTATCACAAAGAGATAATAAATAAAGGCTAAACTAGATGAGAAAAAATAAATGAGAACATTAATCCCAGTACACCTCCAAGTTAATATTTGTATGTGGGTCCCATGTGGGTTGTAAATAGGCTGAAAACCGGGCCCCCAGTGGGACTGTCCACGGGTTCCATATTGGCCCAAATATGGGTATCAAGAGGGTACGGGTCCAAAATGGACGTCTTATCTGGGGCCCACTTGGATAACCCATCCATTTCAATATGGAATGAGTGGACGATCCCAGTGGGGGCCCATTTTTCAGCCCAATTACTACCTACATGAGACCCACATAGAAATGCTGGCTGGCTCCATTTTGCGTGTTCATGTTGAGGGGTAGGGTGTCCCAATTCTTGTTGGGATAGAGGGTTAGGATGAAGTGTTAGGGCTGCAACAAAATGCAACAAAATAATTATATTTATATAACAATAACCTCGTTAATAAAGATTTAAAAATGAAGATAACCGTTGTATTATCTTAGTTTTAAGTCATTTCAGTGCATTATGGTCTTTTTCTGTCTAACAAGCACACTTGTACACTGATCGGTAGCTTACTAGCTTTCTAGCTAACGTTAGATTGTCATCTCTGATTTGTGTATGACAGACACCCAATTTCGACATTTTTCCATGTCGCGTTCCCGTCCTCTGATGACATATGACGCCTGAAATTTACCCAAGGTCCAGCAGTGAAGTTGCTGCACTTGTTACCGCTCCTCTAATATCAGCGCAGACTGGCACAGTAGCAGCATGGGTTGCTAATGTTAGCCTACAGAGCACAGCTAGTGGCCTGTTAAGAGGATAATTGTTATTTATGAGCCCGGTCTCACTCTGAAGTCGTTGAAATCCGGCGCTCGGGCAGTGACTCACAGCGTCAGAAACTGACGAGAAAAGGTATCTTTGAACGTTGGCATAACACATGGCTGGTTGTCGTTATAATTTAACGGCACCTGGCAGCATCAGGGGAGACATGGCGGGACAAGGACGAAAGTTAAAATGGCATAAGTGGATGGGTCCAACAAATACCGACTTTCACCTGAGAAAGCGTTGTTTGCACCCTGTAAGATTCTAAAGACAAACCTTGTTCTTTTTCTCCTAAACCTAACCACGTGTGTTTGTTGCTGAAGGAAAAAAAAACGCGGTGTTGTACTGACGTGGTGCATTTATTTTGAAAGAGACTGTATGTAAACAGTTCATTTCCTGTGAAAATGGAAGTGTATTTTGAAAGAAGACAATGCATGTAACAGTCAGAACTTGACACAGTGTCCCAGAACATCAACAACCAACACACCCAGGGTACCTTGCACGTCATATATGGACGTGGAAAGTCAGTGACCAAACATCAATATGTGACGAGGTCAGAGGGAGAATGTGTTGTATTTATGAGGGGGGAGGGGTGCAGCTAAAAAGGGGGAGGTATGTCAAATAATTTTTTTAAGCACAAGGGAGGGACTTATGTTTTTTTTTTTTTTTGGGTCAGGTGAGGGGCATTTAAATTTTAAATGGCTTTCTTTAAAAATCACAATCCATATTTTTGTCCATTGATTAGGCTAAAGAATTATTCTCTTAGAAAAAAAACCCCAAATATTTAAAATTTCTGTCATTACCTGATATACAGATGGTGCAAGTTTAGATATTTGGCACAACATTAGTCAATAACTTCAAATGCAAAACAATCAAAATCAGTTTTAGCCGCTAACAGCCCATATTGATCCACTAAAGTGTGTGTTTCTTTGAGCTGGAGGTCATGCTCTGTTGTAATTTCGTTAAAAAGTGGCTCATGAGTTTCTCTGGCAATGAAGAGGAAGCCATTATGTATTGTATCTGTGTGGAATCATTTGATGATCACATGTCAAGAGGCTGTGAACACATGACCTCATGCCTCTCACAGCGCCTATTGTGTGGCTGACTGAGATGTTTCATTACAGCAGAGGGCCAACTATGAATGTGAATGAGTAAGAATGCCTCTGTGTGTGTGTGTGTGTGTGTGTGTGTGTGTGTGTGTGTGTGTGTGTATCTGTCAGCAGCAGCAGCAGGGCTCGCAGAGACAGGAAGTGATGCGTTGATGCCGGCGGGCGACAGAATGTGTAGGTGGAGTCTATTTTAAGACTCAGCTGCAGGAGGACAGAGCTCTCCAATACATCTGGCCTTGTGTGACTAGATGTGTGGTGTGTGTGTGTGTGTGTGGTGTGTGTGTGTGTGTGTGTGTGTGTTCATGACTCAGTAGGCAGGCTAATGGCCAGAGGTGATGCTTATAGTGCTTTGAAATGTCCTAAAAGCCCACAGATAATTGCATCTTGTCACAAAAATCAAATTAGGACATAATTGTTCTTGTGTTTTAGCCTCTTAAGGTGTCAGTCGAATGCCACCCAGAGTGTGCGTGTGTGGAGGTGGGAGACAGACAGACAGACAGACGGACAGGAGGAGGAAGCACAGATGTGAGGAGAAGGAGGGCTGCAGGAAGAGCAGGAGGCGTTCAAAGAGAGGAAGGGGAAAGAGAGAAGGAGGAGGGATGCCAATAAAACGTGACTACACAGGGAGGGGGAAGTGTAGGACACAGCAAAAGGTTTTGTGTGTGTGTGGGTGGGTGTGTGTCTTCCACGGCCCTTATCAGTGACGTAGTGTCAGACGTAGACAGAGAGGAGGAGGAGGAGGGAGGCATTCTGAGGACGCTCTGTGAGGAGGCGTCTGATTTCAACACGTTTTAAATTCTCAAACAGAGAGAGCGAAGCAGCCTGGTGTGTTTTGCAGGGTCGTCTCACCTGCGATGAGTCGGCCGCCTCTGAGCGGTTTTAACTCTCTGTAGGAACAAATGAAGCTCTGTTTCATTCACTGCTTCTCAGGCTCAGGCTCAGGCACTGGGCTGCAAGAGGGACTGAGGAAAATACATCTTTAGTGAATGTTTTCATGTAGATTTAAAAACAACAATAAAATGAACACAGTGTAATCTGTTTAATTTAGGATCTGATCAAAGAAATCAAGCATCAATTTCTTTGCATTGCAAAATCAGGCAATTATGACCAGTTTTAAGGATGAGATGTAAAAAAAAATGTATAAAGGTTGCAATATGCTCCATCAAAAAGGGTGACTGCCAGAAGTTATCATATGACATCAATCTATCACAGGGCTGACACATAGAGACAGACAACCATTCACACTCACATTCACACCTACGGACGATTTAGAGTCACCAATTAACCTGCATGTCTTTGGACTGTGGGAGGAAACCGGAGCACCCGGAGAAGACCTATGCTGACATGGGGAGAACATGCAAGTTCAGCAAGGAGGTGCTCCCCCACGCTGGGTTTAAACTAAGAACCCTCTTGCTGTGAGGCAACAATGCTGACCACTGCACCACTGTGCCACCCTGACATTTAAAGCATTAATATAGCAGCAAACAACAGTTAGTGGAGCAATGGTGTCCTGAGCAGAGAATGTCTCGCTCCCTCTGTGTGTGTATGAATCTGAGCTTCTCTGCTCTTTGTCGTGGTCGATGGTTCAGCCGCCTGTAAAAGTTAGTGCATGTGAGTCCTTGTGTGTGTATCAAACTGGTGTTATTTTATTCCCAAGTGTGTTCCGCCTAGTCCAAAACACACTTGGGAAAAATAAATTGTGCATCCCATTGGCTAGCTAACTGTCACCTTACCACTCCTTGTTACAGTGCAACACCCAGGTTAATACTGTTAGCTCCTTTAGCACCGTTAGCATCGTCAGCTGCTGGCGGGAGACATCTATACACCAAATAACTAAGTTTACTTACAATAACTTCCAGGTAGAAAATCCTTGTGTCACGTGCATAAAATTAAACGACGCTGAGCAACCTCTGCCTAAAAAAAAGTCAGAATATTTTCACCTCTTAACCTTGCTGTCAGACAGCCTTTTCTGGACGGGAAATTAAGTTGTTTTTATCAAAACCACCAAACTCCACTGACAAAAACATCACCACCCGGTAATTAAACTTAGCAGAACACTGAGTTGCTGTTCTGCCACTGCAGATTGGTTCAGATTAAGTGGAGCAAATATTCAAATAAGTGATTTTTTAGGTATCTAAAATACGTTTTCCTGCCGTCCCGTCCGCAGCAGTTACATTGCTTGCCTTCTGTGTGACAGTGTGACAGTGGCAGAGGCAGTGTAACTACACAAAGCCTCAATTTGGTTAGCCTATTACAACATGAGCACCATTTCAAATAAACTCGTAGGCCTTACAACCAGATTTTGGCACAGACAAGGCCACAGGAGGAAGACATGACTCACCTTTGTTGATATTGTTCCTCAGTGGGGCACATTCCTACACCACTTTGCAATTAATCAAATCATGTACAGCCAAATAACACAGTGTGTGGGCTCTTGGCGCCTTTGAGGGTCATGCTTTGTAATTTCCCTCTGAAATGCAGGGGAGGAAGAGTAGACAGTTCCACAAAATGAAAACATTTAAAATATCTCAAATTGTACTTAGTATAGTGGTTAAAAAAATGTTTAATATGAAGCTGGTGCGGGAGACACTTAGCTTAGTTTAGCATAAAGACTGGAAAGAGAGGAAATGGCACCTCCAAAGGTCACTAATTAAAGGGTCACTGTGTAGCATTTAGGTGGGCAGAATTATAATATAATATGTGTGTTTTCTTTAGTGTGTAATCACCTGAAAATAAGAATTGTTGTGTTTTTGAGCCGTTTATATCTACATAGGAAGCAAATCCTCGTCTATGGAAATCACCCCGGCCCCCAGGCAGAGAGCTGGGCTTTGAGGTAAAATTTCGTAGTGGCCAATTGGCTTCAAAGGGGCAGTTGCCAGAGTCTGTCACATGATGCCATTGGGCCCAAAAATACTTTTTCCGATTGACCTAATTGGGAAAGAGGCGTCTGTGAATCAGTATTTTTTTGGTTGTCACAACCCCCATGAAACGACTTGTTTCAGTATCAGGATTTGATTCATTTGGGCTGATAACATTTGGAAAGTCAAGAAGAGCTGCGAGATTTAATCATTCATCTTCACTGAAGTTAGCATAGTGCTAAAACTGAGGTAGCTGGCTCAGCTAGTGGAAGTCTCTTGGCACTTGCTCTATGGACCCAGTAATGACTGAGCCTTCGCCGCCGCTGCCCCAACCCTCTGGAACTCCCTCCCACTCAACATCAGAAATGTAGACTCCCTACAGACTTTCAAATCACTGTTCAAACCATCTGTTCAAACTGGCATTTCCCTAGTCTCTAACAGTCATTTTTCCTTTTTATTTTATCATTATTTTTATTTTCCTGCACTGCAAAGCGTCTTTGAGTGTCCTGAAAAACGCTATATAAAACTGATGTATTATTGATGCTGAAACAGTGCTGATTATCCAGGTAATTTCATTGAGCTTTTTTGGCTTTGTGTGCCACTGAGCAAATTTCATAGGAATGAACGGGGTCCTGCCTTCAATGCGGTATCCAGGTCTGTTAATACATCCATGATATTACCATGTTGCATTGCCATGTTTCTACAGGAGCCCGGAATGGAAAAACCAAACACTGTAGGTGAAGATTCTCAGTCATCCAGATCATGGTAATATCATTGGCGACTGGTCTAGTTTGTTTCTTGAATCAAAAATTCAAGCTAAACTCAAGAGCGAGAGAGTTTCTTGAATTCAAGAAACTCAAGCTAGTCCAGTTGCCAGTGATATAGCACTTAGGAAACCAAACACTGGCACTAGATTGGGCAGTCGGAAAACAAGATGGCAACGTCTACGAAAAGCTATTCTCGCACTTGCCTTGTCCGAATATTAGTGCGACAAACACTAGTCAGAAGTGCTAATAAATGGAATATTACAGGTGCTTCTACTTTACTGTTTACACCCGGGGCAGCCAAATTTGATTGTCAGCTTGGGGGTGGTGAGGATTCTCCGACTTTCCGACTCGGAATTCCGACCTCAGGGGGTGTTCCAGTTGAAATTTCCCACTCGGAACTCGGAAATCCCGACTTCCCAGTACAACTGGAACGCACCATTACAGCTGGTTGCAATGTGCGATCCTCACCACTAGATGCCACTACATCGCCATAAATCTTACACCCGTCACCTTTAACACATTATGTTTTGTTTGTTTAATCTACACAACAACTGAAGTGTAGAGATGACGCTCAATGATCCAAAATCAGTCAGGAAGACAACACTTTTCATGCTCACGCTGTAAGTTTCTTTCTCAGCCTGCGACTCACTCCTCGCCCATATGCTCACTCACTATCTCTAGGTGACATTGTCATCAGCTGATTCACAATCAACCAACAGCACAGTGACACACCTTCTCTGGCAGCCTGTCATCTTACTGCTCCTCATTTTAAATATGGTTCTTTCTCTGCCGTAGTTCTTTCTTGCTGCAGTTGTGCACTCCCTCCATCTTCCTATCAGCACCTAGTCTTTACAGATTCATCAGTCTCATCGGCCTCAGAGTCAGCAGCCTCAGAGTCATCAGTCACCTCCACCTCCACCTCCAGTGTCTGGACTCCATGGGGGGGATTTATCCTGCTGCCGCTCAGATGTCCCTCGATCACAAAATGTCTCCCTCTGGTGTCCAAGCGCCAAAGACTTCTGTTAAATCTTTATCAGCACAAATCATCTGTTTATCTGTACACTCATATTCTGTATTAAATATGATCTTTACTTCATTCTTCTGTCTCTCCTGATTGAAATCTAAATTGTCTTTTTATCACTGTGAGGTTGTCAGTCGACCAGTGGAGACTCTGAACTTTGTAGAAACATGACAGTGGTATCTTTCTAATCTTGTAAGAAAGTGAATACTGGTATTTTCTGAAATGTATAACTTTGATTTTAAATAAAGACTGTTGCATGTGTAATCAGACTAATGACGATGTAATCCGATTATGTGTAATCTCTTTGAACTGTGGTGCAGGATCAATAAAACAGACAAGAGGATGGGTAGAATGCATTCTCTCTGGTTTATTCAGGTTCTTTAGGAAGAGTTCTGTTTGAAATTACAAAATGCACTGGTAGAAACAGCAGAGATAGATAGAGAAAGAAACAGAGGGAGAGAAAGAGATGGTCGGAGAAAGAGAGAAAGAGAGAGGGAGAGAGAAAGAAGGGATTTCATAGCCGGAATAAACGGGAATACATCACCAGATTCAGGTTCAGGCAGCTCTTTACTCTCAAAGGGATTGTTTTTCATCGAGGAAAAGTTTTGTATTCCTTCTCCCCCTTTTTTAAAATCTTTTCTTTTTTTTGTAATGTTAGTTAAAGTGTTATCTATCCTTGCTCCCCCACGGTTTTTCCCCCGTGAAATAACTGGCAAATATAACAAACAAACATTCTTTGATTTCATCACCAAAGTCATTTCCATTTTTTTTTTTTAAATCAGGATGATTTTTTTTTTTTTTTTCATTTTTGTTTATTTTTTTTTTGTCAGGTTTTTTTTATTTTTTTGTTTTTAAAAATAGAAGAAAAAAGAAACACATTGCTCTTAAAAACATCTATCTATATATATTTTTACATATATATACTTTTTTCTTTATATTTATTTTTTTTAATTCCTGAAGTTGACTTGTTACCCCACATAGTGGCATGCACATTGCACATGCAAATCTGTAATTAAATACTTCTCTTTTATCTTAAATTGCCATGTATGTTTATTTTTTCTCTTTTTTCCCCAACTTGCTGAGTGAATCCTGTATGGTTTTCTACTGTGGCACTGGTTCGGTTTCTACTGGGTCGAGTGTCCGATGGTTTGCGTGGTGATGAGATGGATGGTTGGTAGTTGCTTCGGAGAGTTTCCCCAGTGCATCTCTGAACCAACAGATCTTTTATTCCTTCAGTATTTGGTTCCTTTAAACTATATTTAACCCTTTGTAGCTTGTTTTTACCTTTGGATGGTGGCCCACTTGTGTACTCAGACATTGCCTAAGCAAGATACAGCTGTAACAAAGCAGCAGATGAGGAATATAAAGGTTATATTGTGATATTTCTGACTGTAAAGTGACACAAAGTAAACTATAGGATAAAATATAGGTTTAAGTGGAAAGCAGTATGAATAGTAAAGAAGAAGAGACAGAAATGTTTCTCATCTTTGGCTAAGTTTTCCAGGATAGAAATCAATTTTCTTTTTATACCTCAATCGTTACTTCTATTAAATGATAGATTACCACAACTTTGTTAGAAAAAGGAACTAATGGTAAATTCTGGTCGATGCAAACCTAAACAAATGAAGTGCACAAGACAAATTACTAAAAATGTGTCCAATTTTTGTTGCAATGAACTGTAGATGTGTCACTCCCCACTGCTTGGTCCAAGGACCTCTGACTAATCACATAATGTGATTAATCTGACTAATCTGACTCACTGGAGAATAAACAAATCTGTGCTACAAAGGGTTAAAAAAAAGTACCCTGCTGATTTCCCAATCTTATGTCACCTTGAGATGTTTTGGGAGAGCTCGGCCTCCAGCGTCAGGGACGCTGACGTCAAGAGGTGAGGACCGATCTTCTGGAAGCAACTTGTCTCCACTGGGTGGGCTGATGGTGATGGAAACAGAGAGAGGGACCTTGGGGGTTGCTATGGCGACAGCAGGAGACACTTCACCCGTGTCTCTGAGGAATCAATTTACTGTAAATCAGCACAGAGAGGCACTGAGCCCGGCAGGTATCGGGGATGAAAGTTCTGATGGTGTGCACAAAAACGTACAAGTCATTCCTCACATTATTGAGTCCCGCCTTGACATTAGCTGTATTAGCAAGGAGCATCAGGAGTGTTAGCGTCTAGGCTAGCAGCCACGTTTCAGGATGGGGTGCACGCAAATTACTGAATTTATTCTATTAAAGTATTATTGAGCTATCACATTTAGCACATTAGTCCTGTTGATGCTCTCTCAACCGTTTTCAGTGCAACATCGGAAGTTGTTTTAGTTCTCGGCACTAAACGACAGTCAGACAATTTTTTCCCACCAAAATTTGTGCACATTTCCAGATTTTTTACACACAGGAAAATCCACTAAACATAGATAACAGACTCCTTTACCATTGCCAATAGACAAGTTAATATTTTGGGGTTTTGTTCCGAGTTTGATGTCTCGAATGCTCGAGTCAGTAGATTGCAGAAAGTAGGCTAGCGTGGACGCCAGTAAAAATGTTACGGTGGTTACTTCTTTTTGATATCTGTTACTTATTAAGTCTCTTTCAAACTCTATGCCGAAAATTTAAAATGATGTTCGAGCGCTGCTGCTAGACGGAGACAGATGACAAAGATTTGCAGAATTTACTGACAGTTGCACCAGAAAAGGGGTGAAAACTAGCTTGTCCACCTGTGTATCGTGCTAGAGTGGATAAATATCTGTCATTTGTCTCGGGAATGAATGCTGATTGTAACCTTTTCCACTGAAGACAAAAGCCACATGTTTGTGGGTGTTCATATTTTTTTTTTGTCCAGTGGAAAAGGTGCTAAAGTTAAAAAGCAGCTGGTAAACATCTAAAAACCAAATATTTTCTTAGGAGGTGGTGTGGACCAAAACAGAGCAAAAAGGAGCATGAATAATGGACTTTAATTGATCAGGCGGACACAAACATGACTCCAAATTAATGCTAACGCTACTCTGTGTCTGTGTCAGTGGCTAACTGTTAGCTAACGCTTTAGCACTCCCTAAGGTGATAACATATCAGTTTCGTTGTTTTCCTGTCCCTTAGTAATTGATTAGTGCAGCCTAGGGACCCTGACACACCGAGCCAACGGTCGGTCGTTGGTGTAGTTTCTGTGGTGTGTCCCACATGGTTGGCACAAGTCGGCCCTTGTTGCCTGGTATTTCGGACGATAAAGCATGCTGAATCGGCATCTGAGCCGACTGAGTGTGTCGGTGAAAGACATCACTCTGATTGGAGTTTAGTTAAGTGGACGAGCGTAGAAGCTGAAGTGAAGAAAGCAAACAAACGACTAAAGCCTAGAAGGTGAAACAAACCAATAAAGCCAATAAACTCTTCAGCAGAAACAGTTTGCAATCGTTTGTTATTGTTCTCTAGTGCACGGTGAGCATGCTCTGTTCTTTAAACATCGGATTGTGTTGTTGTGTTGTTGATTGTTTTGAATGACGATAACAGACTACCGCCACCTGCTGGTAAGGACGGTTGCTCCCTCGTGCAGGTACAGAACATATGTGCTAGCTGGCAGTTAGCTTTAGTCTTTGTGGTGCGTTCAGGTGCAACTTTTTGGCTGAGACACAGGCGACATGAGGTGACGCATCAGTCGACCTGTGTTGACACTACGTCTTTGATGTCGGTTTAATGTGTCTGGGTGTGTTTTACAGTTTGTACACACTCTTCCTAGAGGACAAATTAATTAATTTGAGAGAACAAATTATTAATTCAAGTAAATTAATTATAGATTAATGTGCAGTAATCATCGAGAAATTCACCTCTGATACCTGCTGGACTCCACAAAGACCTGGAGACGTACACAAAGACGCACACAGCACACGGACTGCAGACAGACAAAACACACCCACACACGTAAGCATGAACTCATTCAACCTACACAGCACACACATACAGTACACCTCACATAATGAGTGATAATGGTGAAAGCTCAACCCCACCACCTTGTGTTGATGAGCGGTATTACATGATGAATTAGGAAAGAGAAAGACAGGGACATGAAGTCAGTGTGAAGGAGAGAAGAAGAATGAAACACAGAGAGAACATCAGATGATGAGTTTTTCAGAAAGTTTATGGATTATATACACAAGAATTACTGAGCCAAACTATACAATAGACGGTACAGGAGAGAGTGGGTGAGAGAAATGACATGGTTATCTACTGACCCCTCCCACCCTCCACCCTCCACCCCGGCACCTCGCCCATCCAGGTTTGACTTGATGATCCCAGAGGAAGGTGAGGAGTGGGTGAGAGAGGGAAGGAGGGGGATGAAGATGGCGATGAGGACGTTAAAATCTCACGTGTGTGCTGTGATTGTCTCAGTGGAAGAAATCATCGTGTCCTGTACAGTGTAAGGCACTGAGGGTGACCTACTGTAGCTGATGGTGTCAGGACACGTTCACTCACACACTCACACACACACACACACACACACACACACACACACACACACATTCTGCAATAATAAATGAATACATGCAAGTCCACTTACTCACATATCTTCTTCTTACATGCATACACACACACTTAGTGCTGAAACGATTAACAATTAATTGATTAATCAACCCACAGAAAATAAAACAATACTAATCAATAAATTAAGTCATTTAATAACCAAAAACACCAAAGATTCTCTGCTTCCAACAGGATTTCCTACTTTTTTCAATTTGTTATCATTAAATATTTTTGGATTTTTGATTATCTGTCATGTGATTCTTGGGCTATCAGAGCTTTTCATGTTTATTGTTGTTTATTTTTTTTTACATACAGGGGATAGTGCACATTAATGAACACTAATTTGCAAGGACTTTCATGGTAATATAGTGGCACAGACGCACCTTTCTGTGCAGTATTTCATTGCTTATCCTGCAGTTTTTAACTCATTTAAGCATCTTTTAAATTCATTTCTCCAAGTTTTACTCACATTTTATTTGACATTAAAAGAAATACTACTGTGTGAATAATAAATGTGTAATAATACATGTGAATTTATATAACCTCAGAAAAGCTTACTAAATACAACAGTGCTATACCTGATTTATGTATCCAATCTGGGAAGGAAAAAGGTACACTTTTCCACTGTTTTTGGCATGCTAAGCTTACATCCAGCTTCTCACAACATTCAAAGGAGAAAACATTATTCTAGAAATGGGTCTTTTATTGGCTAAAAGGGTTATTGCTCTCTCATGGAAAAAGGTCTGTAGGCTGAATATGGGTAAATGGATTTCTGAATTATCTACAACTCTGCCCTTGGGAAAAAAAAGCTTATGCTATCAGTGCTAATCAATCACTCTTTCACAACATCTAGGGTCCCTTCATGTGACATGTAGAGAGGACAGACTTAGCCCACATGACAGAAGCGCTGGGGGATATGCAACAAGTTAATGTCTGCAATGTCCAATTATTGTCAACATTTGTACATGACTATAAGATGTTCTTAAACTGATGTGTATCACCCTAACACAATCCTCAATCTATTTTTTTATTCCATAACATTCATTTGTATTTTATTTTTAATAATTTATTCACACTTTTGGGGTGGGGGTGGATTACAAGTGTCTTAAATATTCGGTTTTTGCACCCAGATTTTGTTCAGGAGTCCAGTTTTTTGTGTATTTGTGTACACATATATACACTTACTGGTATGTATGTATGCTTGTCTTTGTTAATAGTTGCTAAAAATCAATAAAGACATTGTTGGGGAAAAAGAAGTACTATATATATTGACCATCTTAGGTACAAAAGTTTCCTAAATTCTATCTTATTTTCTCTGAATTTATTTATTGGCATTTTGAAACCAAATATGCAGAAGTGCAGGGTTCAGCTTGACAGCTAATACACACCCACAATCCTAAAGCAAAAAATATATTTAAAAAATGTGAAAATTCAAATTTTATAAACAATTTTTTATTTTATTTTATTGACTACATGACTAATTGATTGATCCTAAAATGAAGTGCCAGATTAATCAATGATGAAAATAATCAGTTTCAGCCCTAAACACATTCACACACCTCTCAAAACACCTGCACACACCAATATACACTCTAACACACTCCCGCAGACACCAGCACACAAACACACACAGTAAATGTCTCCCTGTCGCAGCAGTAGCCCCGCCCCCCTCACCGTGGGACCAAGCGTGGATGGGTTGACGGTGACAAAATGGCTTCTGAGCATGAGGATGAGCCCGAAAAGTGGTCCAGTGCCATTGTGAAATTGTGTGTTAACATCACTACGACCTCTGCTGCTGCTGCTGCCCCCTCCCTCCCCCAAACTCCCCCCGCCCCCCCTCCACCCTAAACAGGACCCTTACATCATCAAAATCTCTCTCAGTGCCTTTTGACCCTCCCGCCCCTCCCTCCCTGTCTCGCTCTTGACCCCCTACACACACACACGCATGCACACATCTAGTGCTGTACAAAGGGGAGACCACGGCGTGGCTTCAGCTACATAAGCACAACTTTTGGCAGCACTACTGTACATTAAAACCCACTGTGTAGTTTTTTTTAAAGAGAGCCCTTATTCGTGTTTTTGTCGACGCGTTGCCTCACGACTGACCCACTGACACAATTTCACAGCCGACTGGGTGGATGGGTTGGTGCGTTTGTTAGTTTTTCCTTTGTCCCATAGCGAAGAAGGAAAGAAAAAAAAGATTAGTCAGAGGTTAAGACCGATGGGTGACAGAAGCCGGAGGTGAAGACACAGACAGCAGATGTGGGGAGAAGTGATGACTTAGCAAAAAACTTGGAATCCCCCCCAACCCTCTTAAAAAAACAAAGAAAGATCAGATGTTTACTTCTTTTTTTTTTTTTTCCAAAGAATGGGATTTGTTCTCGGAAAAGCACACACACAACATGCTTTCACACAAGGGCAGTGTTGTGTGTCGGCCATTTTGGATCCGCTGTTACAATTCTGGACAAGCGAGTGGTGTTGTGGAGCCAAAATGGAGGTGGGTTTTTCCTGCCTGTCTGTCAACACGCTTGGCGGTGTGTTGGTGTTGGTGCGTCGGCAGGCTGCTGATGGGGACGTGACGGGTCAGGGTTAGTGAAAGGAGAGAGGAGGAGGGGGGGGGTCAACATTACAACGTCTGACGCCATGCCAGGTAAAACCATACAATAACTCAATCCGAGGCCTGCTTGTTTTGTAGCTGACTCTTCCCTACGTTGTCTAACTAGCTAGCTACCTAACTCTAGAGGGACCTGAGAAGTAAGCAAACCGCTTTGCACCTCTGTAAACCTCTCACTACACCGCCTGAAACTGGACCCACAACATTTTTGGGATGGACACAAAATGCCATGCCTAACAGGGAGGTGAAGCCAAGAGGGCTAGCTTGCAAGCAGCATCCCGTATATCAACCATTTCTGTCTTTAAAAGTCAAAACCATGAGGCTCTGATTCAAACAGCGTGGATCCCTTTTGATTTTTGGCAACTTCAAAAATCTGTGTATGTTTGAATGTTTTTTTTTTAAGCGATTGAGCCCATACTGGATGTGATATTGAGTTCCCTACATCAAGTCTAGCCTCTTGGCTATTTCCTCACCATGGCCCAGTCTCAAAATCACCGCTCTCCCTGTTTATATGCTAGCATGGGAGCCGGTGGGACGCGACTTTTAAGGCGTAGTGTGGTTGATCTCAGTTACTACGGAGGGTAAGGGGGGGGCGCGGACGGGAGCGGCTAAGGGCGAGGAGAATGGGGGGTGACAAATGTGACTCTGATACAGAAGGCACTGTGGCTCTGTAGGGGGTTCTGGGGAAGCATCCCCACCTGCCGTGACCTCACTCGATTGGAGGTGTGGGCAGAGGGGTTTGGGGTTTGCGCCCCTCGACTCCCGCCAAACAATCAACAAAAAACAAAACCCCCCTATCCCCATCTTCACTACGCAATGCTCAACTACTAGGCCTGGAGGCAACACGTTTAGGGAGAGGAGAGAAAGATGGGGAGGGGAAAGGGATCAGCTGGAAGAGGGAGGGCGACAAACGTACATGAAAGGGAAGGGGTTTCACTGTGTGTGATGTCAAGAGACGTGTGCAAACGTGGTGTCGATCTTCACATTTTCTCAGATCCGCGTGCTCCTGTTTTATGAATCCGCTTTTACAGTACCACAGCGTTGCAGTTTCTCCTCCGAAATAATACGATGAGGATGCTTATGAGGTCTGCATAGAGTCAAAACACGTGGACTGGGGTTTGTTTTCTGGCTTCTGCGACTGCGAAGAAAACAGTGCGAGGTTTTCAAGAGTAGCTAGATCGTCAACCGTGTCATGAGCATGAACGGTATGCAAAATAAATAAATATCTGAAACTCTAATTATACTCTGTTATCTATAACTACATCTACTGTATTATATCTAGATTTATATGTAGTTTATCATCTATATTTATCTATACTTTATCATCTTGTCCTAGAGTTATTGAATATTCAATAATTGTTGTCCCTCATAACAATAAGGATGAAATTATTAGTTCTAAGTGTTTCTGTCCTGTAATGCCTTTTTGTGTCTTCAGTGTCACTCTCTGGCAAGCTGAAAGAACAGATGTCAAAGCAAATGGACAGAAAAAGAAAGATGAGGAAAGAGAGGTTGGTGGATACTGAAGTGGGTTTTGGCAGAGAAGGTTTCAGCTTTGCTACAACCTCATATATGATTGGTTTGATGATTTGGTGACTGTTCTCTGGTTATCCAGACCTGAGAGAAGGGATTGGAAAAGGAGGGGCCGTCAGCATTGGCACAGACAGGCAGACAGAAGGACCGGCCGACAAACGGACAGATATGGCGTCTCTCAGGCTACATCCATGTTTCCGACGAGGACTGGACTTCATCTATGTATCTTACAAAGACATAAGAGACAAGTGGAGGTTTCACTCCAGGTCTGGAAAACAGGATGTGGCCCGGAGGCTGTCCTGTAGAGGGGGAAGGCAGGGCGGATAATGTGCGCTGATAACTTCCCCCTGGTGGCAAAAAAAAAAAAAAAAAAAAAAGAGAACACCACCACCTAATACTGACTGACACCAACACTGTACCACCAATACTGTGCTGTCACTGCCGGCAACTGATCGCACTACAAAACTACAGAGCCAGACAGAGGGAAAAGATTGAGATTCGTAGTTTTTTTTTGGCTGCAAGTGGAAGAATTCAACCTTTGTAGAACTTTAACCTCAGTAAAACAGGCTTGTTTGAAACCTCTGCAGTGTAAAATGCAGACGAACTCTTCCACATCCTCAATGATCTGGTCTACCCCACCCTCTGAACATGAATTCTTGATCTTTGGGTTGGCTTGACGAGAGTACTGACCCCACGAATCATTGCAAGTCAGGTACTGAAGCTCCCCTGACCTCTTCCTCCACCATTCTGAAGAGAGAGTGTATATTAAGAGTTGCGTTACAACACGCAACACCGCTAAGTGAATGTTCCCAAGCCATCATTGCCCCGAAACGTTGCAGGAAGGCATCAGGAACCCGGTAAACGTCATTGAACGGGGGGGATAAAAACATAACGAATGTAAACAAGATGGACATAGCATACTCAAACTCCAAATAACATGACAACAAATCTACAGCAACAGTTCCATCAATCAATCAATCAATCAATCAATCATCAGTATTATCATCATTGTCATCGTCATTTTGCATTGACATTGATATCATTATTCATAAGACTATCATCATTAACAATAATAAATCAAGTGTGGTAGAAGTCCGCTTCTCTCCACTCTTTCTCCCTCTTGTTTCTCAAGCACAACAGGGAACGTCAATGTGATCCTGCAGTGTTTCCTGTCTTTTAACAGGTTGTAGAAACGCAGCTTTTGAACCGCATCGGCAGAGACAAACAAAACAGCCGACTGTCAAAACCTGTTTCGAGTAAAAACTAAAAATTACATTTGAGATGTAAGAGAGAGAAAGAGAGAGTCTGAAAGAAGAGAACTTCTTTTGTAAACCTAAATGCAAAGTTTCCTATAAAGCCCCCAGGTCCCACCCACACCAGTTAGATTTCCTCTCTAGTATGTATTTAATCAATCATGCAGGTTTCCATCAAATTTTGGACTCCGAAAAAGATCAAAGGAGGCTGAGCGAATGCAACAGAAGAACCAAGCTCCAATGTCCGAAGAAGAACAAGAAGGAGAAGTAATTGATAGAAGAAATACTGAAGAAATTAGTCTTTTTCCCCATCCCTCCTTTCCTCTCCTCCGCCCCTATCAACCGTGTGATGTCATTTCCTGTCAGGTCATCCCGCGCCTTGCGCTGGGTTGAGTAACCAAGGAGGAGGGGGCTTGACGAAGTGTCCGACTCCCTTCTCAAGTTATCTGAGCCCACCGCCCCCCGTAGCGCACTCGAACAGGAAGTGAGCGCACACGTGCCCCGCCCCCCTGCACTACCACCACCGCCAGACAGGAAGTGATTTCACACCAGTTCCGTCAGCATTAAGTGAGTCTTTAACAGTAAACAGAGATGATAAAACTCATCAAATATCAGCCAGCGCTGTGATTGGCTGGTTTTTGCAGTATAGGCGGAGCTTCCTGGTTCTGTCCCTTGGAAAGGAAAAAGGTTAAAGATAAAGTGGTTGTTCTCCCTTTTTTTTCTTTTCATTGTTTGTCATGTAAAGTTTCATTTTGTTCTTCATTGTTCAAGTTTGATTTTCTGGAGGCATAGCTTGGCATGTAAGGGTTAGGGGGTCCTGGCTTTTTGTTAATTTATTTTTCTTTAAACATATCTGTTCGAGGAGCAGAGTCAAAGCAGTGGACTCTGTCTTCCAGCTCATTTTCAGGCTTTTACATCAGCAGACTGGCCAGCGACAGATAGGACACATCTGACCAAACGTAACCAATCACGCGACGGTCTGGGAGAAGTGCTTTTAGGCCTTGTAAACTGCGATCATCCCTGGCCGTGTTACATGCTCCTCCTTTGCTTTTTTGTTCCCACAACTCTCTCTCTTCCTCCTGCAGCCTGGCCTTGCTGGTCAAGCATAGAATTCTGGGAAGTGTAGTTCTGAGACTGAGAGAGGCAGAGGTAAACTGTGCCCGGGCCTTGCCCTGGTTGTCTTGGCTGTCTCTTTTTCATGTTATCCAAGTGCTGCTCTGTCAGTGATTTGAGTCTTACACGAAATCTGTAAAAGGCGATTTGCAGCACCTTCACCTCCCTCCCCTCTGCCCTTTCCTCTCATTTAGAGTTCGAGGGGTGAAGGTAGAGGGTTTGGAGGGCGTCCAACCACACACAACATTTTCACCACCTCTGCTTTGTTAAAAGTCTACATATCCAAGGCCAGAGCACCGGAGGCTGCTCTTCTTCTCCTCTCCTGCCCTTATCCCTCGCTCCCTGTGGTTGCTAGCACCAGTCATCCTCGTCCGTCTCACTATAAGGTTCGTGCAGGCCCTTGCGGGGCCCTCGGACATGGGGGGGGCGGTGATGTGGATGGGGGGGGACCCCAGGTGGCCCCCGCCGGTGTGGCGAAGGTGAGGATGAGCGGTAGCCATTTGGCACCCTACGTGGATGCGGGTGAGGGGGCGGAGGGGGCCCGTGGCGGGCAGTCCTAGGTGAGCGTGGGTGTGGGTGAGGATTTCCCCCGTGTGGGTGTGGGTTGCCGTGGGAGAGGCTTTGCTCATAGGCGGGGGGCTCGTGGTGTCGCTCATACTCGTAGTCACGCTCGTAGAAGGGCCCGTCACCCTCCAGGCTGTCCCCAGGCGGAGGCCCGCTCCAGCGGCCTCGGTGAGGGGACCTGGGTGAGCCGTGGAGGGGCGAGCGCGGGGACTGGTGCCTAGGGGAGCGCGGTGAACCGTGCCGGGATGAGGATCCCCCGTGGTGGGGAGAAGCTTGGCGTGACGGGGGTCGGTGGTGGTAGCCTCTGTCATGGTCTGGTGGGGAGAAGTGTCGGGGAGAGGGCGAGCGCAGTCGGCCCGGCCCTGGGGGGCCGTAGCTGGGCTTGCGGACAGCGGGGGAGTAGGTGACATGTGGACGGGGGACAGCAGGGGTCTGGGGCAGCTGGCGACGGCCTCTCCGCGGAGTGCTGGTCCCCGAGGTGGAGGGGACCGGGCTGCCGCTCACCGAACTACTGCCCTACAGCAAAATGTAAACAAGGAAAATCAAAACGCACCACAACAACAACAACAGAGACCAGAATAAAGCAGAGTGGTGGTAGATAGATAGATAGATAGAAAGATAGATAGAGAGAGAGATAGAGAGAGAGATAGAGAGAGAGAGATAGAGAGATAGATAGGAGATAAACACCATTGAAAATCATTCAAAAACATAGTGATGAGGCAAAAAATTGACACCAAGAAGCCACACATCACATTGAAGAAAAATGGACAGAGAGAGAAACAGTGATAAAGAAAAAAGCATAACACAAAAAAGAGAGAGTGATATCCATAAGTAGGTGTATGACTTTGTGTGAACTCTTACTGGATTAAAGAACAGTTGTTGTGGAGGATGAAAAAAAAGGCAGAATCACTTCATAAATAATAAATAATTCACCTCTGCGCTCAGCTCCTAGCAACACGTATACTGGGATTAAAAAATAATGATCTACTGTACGACATAAACAGCCCATTTTTATTTGCAAGTCAAATATATCGAAAGAATAATACCTCAGAAAGCCTAATGAGTTTAATGTAACTAGGTATGATGTAAAGTACAGTCAGCAGTGAAGTATCCATACTGACAGTACAGAACATCCTCAAGGCTATAAGTGCTTTTAAATCCACCTGTATTGTTTAAAACGCGTTATATAATGTAATCTACATATATGGAAATTAAGAAGACAGAACAGGAGAGACAGCATTGGACAGTTTTGAGAAGCTGTCCTCAATCTTGACATTAATCTCAGTGTCTTTGGAGCCCACCTGTCTGTGTCCTCGTCCATCAGGCCCCTCGCTGGGCGAGCGGGACCAGTGGCGGTCGTGGGGATGCCTGTGGGGGTAGTCGTGCCTGTCGGGGCCGTAGCGCTCCTTGTCCATGGAGCTGTGATGGTGGTGGTGGTGATGGTGGTGACGACGGTCCTTGGTCCGGCCGCGGTCCCGCTCGCGCTCCTTAGGTGGAAGGTCGCCCGACTGCGTGGTGGTGCTAAGGTCTGTGCCCAGGCCTAGCAAGGAGATGTCTCAGTTTACATTTGCAAAAACAAGGATGCTCGTTATTTTGTCAAGATTTGAGCTAGAAATTAAGATGCCAAAATCACACACAAATAGTGAATTAAGGATTCAGTCTAGATTGTTTTGGTGTGAGCTGCCGAGTGTTGGAGATATCAGCTGTAGAAATGTCTGCCTTCTCTCCAGTATAAAGGAACTAGATGGCACTCAGCTTGTGGTGCTCAAAGTGCCAAAAAAATGATTGAACAACTCACCAACTATGTCTTTTTCCAGAAATCATGACCCACCTACTTATGATAATCCACAGACCTTGTTGTGTGCAGTTTCATGTAGGAACTATTTTCTTTTGACCAAACTACACCTGACAAAGATATCACTGTGCAGAAAGACGCATTAACAATAATGGTGTCCTCCTTGCCTGAGCTGTACCGTTAGCTAGATCAGTGACGCTAGGTGAGCTAGCAGTATCACTTAGCTATAAACAACATTTTTTTTCATTACCCAATAATCTGCTGATCATTTTCATGATTAACTGATTAATTGTGTAGTCTATAACATTTAATAAAAATTGTGAAAAATGCTCATCATAATTTTCCACAGCCTAAAGCGATGTCTCTAAATTGCTTCTTTTGCCCAACCAACAGCTCAAAACCTCAAAGGTTTTTTATTTACTATCCTATCATCATGTGACAAAGAAACCGCTGCTGGGCACCGTTAAACTGTAATGGCAACTGGCCGCATATCATGCAGATGTTAAGGGATGCCTTTTTTCATTGGTTTCTGACACCGCAAGTCACTGCCCAAGTGCTGGATTTCGACAACTTCGGAGTGAGACCAGGATCACTGAAACAACTAATCAATTATTAAAATAGTTCATTATAGTTCATAGTGATTGTTTTCTTCTGACAAACTAATTGATCAATTAATAACAGTGATACTGTTGGCAGGTGTAGTTCGGCAGAGAGAAAATAGCCCCTACATGAAACTGCTCACAACAAGGTCTGTGGATTATCTTGAGTAGCTGGGTCATGATTTCCGGAAAGAGACATTACTGTTTAGTTTTTTAAATGTAATTTTAGCGCTTTGAGCACCACAAGCCGAGTGCCATGTAGTTTCATTATACTGGAGAGAAGGCAGACATCTCTACAGCCGATATCTCCAACACTCAGTACCTCACACCAAAACAATCTAGACTGATAAATAGCACCACAGGTAAGAGGAAAAATATGTATTCTTGATTTTTGGCTGAACTGTCCCTTTAAACAATCAATATCTGGCACCAGATTTTAAAGGAATGTACATAAAAACATTAAGTAAAATCAAAAATTAAATGCCTATCCACGCAGGAATCCACTACATATGTGCAGTCAAATATGGGGTAAAGAAAACTAATTTAAAACACCATCATTAGTAGCAGCTTCGGGAAGCAGAGGAGAGTCCTCTCCATCAGATTAGAGAGCTCTCCAATTATAAAGAGGATTCAGAGTTTAACTGTGCCAGCCTTGTTGCATTCGTGTTACAGCTGAAGCATGCAATTTGCACTCGCAATTAGTGGTGAAGTGGGCAATGTTCTTTTCAAGGACTTCTTTGTGCCATAACTTGACTCGCATAAAATTCAGTGACAATGATGACAGCTCTGCTCTCTTAGCTCAATAAATGCACAGATTGCTCTTAATTGCCTCAACAACTGCTACTGAGCAGCTCTTGACTCTAAAGTAACACTGCGTACTGCAACTATGTCAGTGTTGCATCATCACTAGATATCTGATACCGCTGTGCTCATTGTAAATTTAAGAAAATCTAAAACTGTGACTATGATTCATGTGTCAAACTCCAGTGTCTCCATCATTTCTCAACAGAAATCATGTTTAATTTTTGAGCACTAACAATTCTTATCAGTCAAATGTATTTTCTAGTCACTGATCTGGGAAAGGATTTAACTCTGATTGTGCTCTGGCAAACAGGGCTCACAGGAAAATCTTAGAAGGATCAACTCTTCCTTAAACCAGCTAAAAGGCTTGCCCAGAAATCTGCCTTGTTTCTAAAACACTAAAGCCATCATGTGTAGACTCTGAATAAAGTTTGACTTCGACAACCTCTGTCTGAGGAAAGGTCATGTTGTCTATCCTCTGTATGGTGTCCATTTTAGGACATTTCATCACTCAGCTCACCTCATCTTGACATTTTTAGACTTGGCTCTATCTTGCATAGCCCAAACAGTACTTGTGTCTATCAACATACATGCAGTTATCATGTTAATATGCTAAAGTTTAGCGTGTGAGTATGCACGCTATTAGTGTAGATTGGAGAACAGCTGAGCCATGCTAAGTATGCTTTTCTATACTATATAGCATGTGACATTAAAGTGCCACATATGAATGTAAATGCTAGCATTTAAAATGCTACCACTATTCTTCAGCAAGTATAATTTATTTAGCATTAGCAGCAGCACTTGAGTAAGTGTCACATAATTCATTTTACATGTTTATTGTAACACTAGCAGACAAATATATGCACAGTTAGCGCGCTAACAGTGTTTCCTCCATTAACTTTTAAGACATTGTGTTATAGATTAAAGGAATACTTCACCCCCCAAATAACCCTTTGTTTGACTGTGACTCATCCCGTGTTAAGTTGAATTTGGAAAGGAAGCTTTTTCTCGCATGCTTCCGTTAAACAAAGAATCCAAAAACTGAGAAAATTCTTGATGCGACCACATTTAACAACAGCAAAACTATATCAAGACATCCGCTCACAAATTCTCACACAGCTCATGCAGAACAATCCAAGTCTCATTTATGTAGTCGTATGCTCGGTACTTCCCAAACAGACAGCCCTTTCCGATGGGGAACTGAATTCAAAGTGAAACTTACCTATGCTCTCTTCACAGCCAGACTCCATTGACAAAAACAGTATTTTTTACCTGGCTGAACACAGAAACTGCTGATCTACTGCTGCCTCGATCAGTTCATTTGTTTGTATTATTGTATGACTTTGGTGTTTTAAAACCATTAGTTCGGATTCACCGAAGTCACACAACACACAAGCAAACTAAATGATCAAGGAAGGGGTAGACCAGCAGCTCCTGTGTTCAGCGATGTAAAATTCTTGTTTTTGCCAATGGAATCTGGCTTTGAGGAGAAAAGAGATAAGTTTCATTTATAACTTAGTTCCCCGTTGAAAAATGCCATCTGTTCAAGAAGTACTGAGCATACAACTGGAAAAATGAAACTTGAATTATGCTCCATGAGTTATGTGAAAGTTTGTAAACTTTTTTTTTGCTATAGCTTTGCTGTTGTAAAAAGTGGACCCTTATGGCTTCAATTCATCAAGATTTTTTTATTTATTTTTTGGACTCTTCGTTCAGCTTTCTTCCCAAATTCAATGTAACATGGGATGAGTAACTGATATGCAAACGGTCATTTTGGGGGGAAGGATTCCTTTAAAGTGCTGAACAAGTGGAAACTTTGACCCGAATAGGAATCAATACAATACTGTAGCTGTTCAGATTTTACTCTGGTCCCAGTCGTTGACAGAGACTGCTGCTCTTGAACTGAGTATCATGACTTTTCTACTGTAATCCTTTAGCTGTGCAGAGGGGTAAGGATAGTATAACGTGTAGATGTCCACTATGAGTGACTCACCCGTGTCAGCGTCGGTGTATCTGGTCAGGGAGCGCTGTGAGGCCCGGTGACTCCTGTCCCTGTGTCTGCGTCCACCTCCGTGCCTCCCCTCCTCAGACACCACCCTCTCCAGGGAGTAGTCGTCCAGCCTCACGCCCCGGCCCGTACGCCCGTGGACCAGGCTGGAGGTGGAGCGTCGCATCGGACTGGTGTCGGTGATGGTCTGCGAGGATGAAGGAGAGAGCAGAGAAGGAGATACAGAAGGGGAGAGGGAGAGAGAGATAGGGAGAATATAAGGTAGGAGAGGATGTGATAAGGAGAGAAGAGGTAAAAATAGTGGGAGGAAGAGAAAGAAAGAGAGAAGAGGGAGATAAGTGAGATTTAATGCATCCTGACTGGATGAGTCCATCCTCGGCAGTGAGAAGGACGACACTCTCAACACTCACTTTGCTGACCTTTAATGAGTGTATGACACTACTACAGAGCTGCGTGTGGTTGATTATCTGTCAGATTGTGCATTCCTGTGTAAACTGAATGAAAATATCTGACCTGGGTCAAACAGCAGAACCAAGGTGGGTTAGGTGGGTGGTGGTTAGCCACACAGGGACAGATCAGGTTTCACAGGTTGCATCTTGTTTTGATAATATGAACATTTTTGGTTTGCGCTGTCCTGTGTGGCGACCTGCACCCATCTGATCTGAAACAATTTGACCCATCTTAAATCATATATCAGCTCACTGTCTTTGCATTCAAGTAGCTCGACCCACAGCGCCTGACATCCCTAAAACTACTAAGCCTTCGACAAGCACATGTAATACCATGCTTCTTCACCAAGACATGGAGGAATGAAACAAACAAGATAAAACAAGGAACTGACAGGAAGAGAAGAAAAGGGGCAGAGAGACAGAGAGCAAGCATGAAGGAGGGCCGTAGAAACCATGCCTCACATGCACCTACTGGACTGTTCCAAATGGCAGCCATATTTCATTTAAGCCTTTTAGTTTTCCCCATTTTTAAGTTGGTACAACATCAGACCAGACCTGGTTGGAAGAGTGAGAACTGGACAAATATTTGACATTTGACTTTTTTTTTTTGCCCATTTTTTTTGGTAAATATTCAAAATAGTTCGATTTGCTTCTTCTTTCAAATAAATACACAAATAAATAAAATAAAATAAAATGAAATAAAATAAAACTAAAATAATGATTCCAGTGTAAGCTCAAGTAGATTCACACTGGTTTTAACACATAAAGTGACGTGAACTTAGACAGCAGACAAAACTCCATGAAAATCAATTCACTGCTCACAGCTCTACAATGAAATGAGATTTTACTCATTTTAAACAGTCAAATTTGCAGTGATTGGACAAAATTGCGCAGAATTAATGGAGATTGGCTGGATTTTAGTAAATGGTTGCGCCCACAACTTCCTTGAGGGACTACTTATTGTACCTGATGAGTAGAGTAATCTCACGTGTTTGGAGGGAAACATCAGCTTAATGTTAACTCATGCATCAACATAATCGTTCTCCACTCTCTACATGAATTCATTAGATATCTGTAGTATTTAATCTCTAATTCTGCTCATCACAAACATACCAAATTTAGAGACTATATATTTTTGCTTGTCTTGGTCATGACCTCTCATACAGGTATTGTTTCCCAACACAACGTACAACAGCGTGACATAAATCAAATATGGCAGCCACATGGACGAGGCAAACTGACATTCCACAACCTTAGAGCCTGGTCAAAATGCTCTGCAGGAACCCAACAGAGAAATCCTACAGGACTGATGGTTGTATTTCAAAACGATTTTAACACAAGAGTTTGCATGTTGAAATCATATCTGTTAAATCAAAGTCAGCATCATGACGGTGACCTTAGTGCAGCTGGCCTAAATCTTTAATTTAGAATATGCTGATTTATTTGTTTCAGTGACGGCCTTAAAAAAGGAACTTCCTGTCCTACAGTATGTAAATCTATTTGAAGCTGCCTACTACTGTATGTGTGTGTGTGTGTATAGAAATCTAATGCACTTAAATTGTGTGCTTGCTCAAATATTAGTCTTTAACGTGCCTATGACTGTGTTTTTGCATCATGACACACACACACAGATAACACGGTAAACTACAGCAAATCATATAAAGAACTATGTGATACACAATGTGTTCTGGAACCAGTCTTGATTTTCCTGCTGGGTTCATGATCAGGCTCTTGTGACCAGGACAGGACCCTGCTGACACTCTGAACCCCTCAGAAAGCCTCACATCACCCTGATGATAAAGCACACGTCAGGCTGCAAGCAGCAGGCCGGACAAAGACTCAGACGAACACGAGAGGATTCACCACCGTCCTGAGAGGAGCTGCGCCACACACTGACAGCGGTCTGTACACTCTCCGAGCAGCCTTACACAAGCCATGCACGCCCTCTGGGAAGCCGGCAGCACAGTACCACACATGTGCATACACTTAATATGGAAACACACACACACACACACACCCACACAAGAACACACTCTCTCTTGAAAAGGATGTGTTATACTCCAATTTTCTGGGCGTCTATTTTGAAATGACTCACGTGCTGACAACAAGCCTCTCTGCTCTGTGTGTTGGAGCTCTAGAGATGTTATAACATTTAACAACACATAATCTTGTCAAAGCAATCAATGACTTCTTTAGACAGCATTTCAGGGCCATTGTAGGTAAAAACTTAGAATTTCTGACAATAAAGTTAAGAAAACAAACCCCACAGAAATTCTGTAAGATTAAAATCATAAATTTACAAGATTTTTTTTTTTTTTTTTTTTGTCAAGGGACGAGCGCTTCACTTTGCAAGGTTGGATCAGCTTCATCACACCACACACACTGCCATGATCTCACTTTATGTTAAGACAAAATAGGCCGTACTTTTAAGCAATTTACTGTAGACCAAGAATGTTTTTATTTATGTAGGATATTTAGTAGTATTTATATTTGGGTGTGTAAACCCCCAACAAATATTTTGCTTCTATTGAGTCATAAATTAATGCACATTATATGCTCATTTTCAGGCAGAACAAACAGTGAGGTGGAAGATAGACTCGAGCAAACTGCAATATTTAATCAATCAATCAATACATCTGTTATAATAGCACCTGTTTATTTTAACATGACTTGCCCGAATGTATTCAGATGCGTGCATCCAGTGGCCCTTTTCGTCTAGCAATCCTATCAACTAGAGATCTAGAAATGGCGACCCATCGTTACACCAGCACAGCTTTAATATGTGTTTTGGGTTAGATATGTTGTATGTTATATGTTTTTTTCCTGTTAATATGTGCCTTTGATCTCAATGTTTTTTTTGTTGTTGTTGTTGTTGTTTTTTTTCCTACAAGTTATATATTTTTTAATGTTCGAAATAAATAAATAAAATTTAAAAAAATCAAAGAATTTCTGAGTTTTTTTCCCCAAAATGTATGACTTTTTGATTTCAGAGAATATTCGATTTTTAATTGTAAATTTGTGAGTCTTTTCTTGTAAATTAACCACTTTAATCTCAGAGAATATCTGAGTTTTTATCACGAAACTTTTTAACCTCAATCTAAGAAATGCAGAGTCTTTTTTATTGGACTGTTCACCCTCCTCCCTGGCTCCTTTTTCTTTCTTTCTTTACTCACATACAGTGGCCCTTATATGCTGTCATACTACTTGATTTTCAGCTTTGTCATTACATTTTCAATCTGCTGTGTGACTCCCATACAGCATTTCAGTCCATTGATTACATTTATTTGAACTAAAATTAATTATAAGGCACCTTTTATACATGAAATTCAAAATGCATCAGTAACTGAAGAAATGAACAGAAGTTAAAAAGCAAAAACAGACAATTTAAACCAGTTAAATTGTTTAAAAAAAAGGAAGAAGGAAGTTAGAATACTACTGTTAGTACTAATACTCCCACTAATACTAACACACAACAATACAATAAGAGCTTTAGAGGCACACGCTGTGTCTCATTGCGTTACTTTTACAGACAAATAGTTGCTGTTTAGATGTATGTCTGACTTCTTTGGGGATGAAATTAGTTTCACATTAAACACGTATAAAAGACAAAAAAAAAACCTGAATTCATTTTTACATTACACCCCCTAGTTGTAACAAATTTCCCGCTGAAAAATTACAAATGACGTCATTCAACTTAAGACAGACAGAAGTGCCGACACGGCCACTCTGTCTCTGTCCACCTTTCAGGCTACTAAATGACAGCCTTTGGCTTAAGCAACACTTTCCCTTGTTGGCACAGCACTTCCTCTCCTTCACATCCACGGCGAGACTCAGCTCTGCCACGTCATGCACGACTAATGACATGCCGGCACGCTGCCAATCCCTCGTACAGGCCAACAGTCGCACATCAGGCCAGTCCATGCGTTCGTCATACACTGTTGACCCGTTCTGCAGCAATGCGACAGACTGCAACGCACATGTAACACACACAGAGGAACACACGCACACGCTGCATACAAGCAAAACTCCAGTGAAACTCATCACAGAGAACAAACAATGGAGAGCAGAGCGACCTCAACACGAGCAGACACGGGAGAGACAGAAAGAAAGAGAGACGGGGACAGCTCAAAGGAAAGCTGACAGGATAGATAGAAAAAGGGAGAGGTGATCAAAGTAGATCTGAATAGTGACAATTAGGCCACAGTTGATTTAAAGAGCTTGGAGCACCAGGTGGGTGGGGTTCGCTGCATCAACACAGATGGCGTCTCTTTTTAGATGCAGGAAAACACAGGAAATTGACTTCCGAGCTGTTTCGTGTGACTGTCAAAACAGGCTACGCAAACCATAAAATATTATGCAAATATTTGATCCGAGGGAAGAAGAAAGAACATATTAAATATGAACATTTGTCTCCAGCAATAACTGTGACAAGGCACCATCCAAAATTTGAGAGACAGCTCGTTTATTCCCTCCAGTATTTGGTGCTAACAAGACTGTACACACACTGACTGTGCTGTGTTCACTGCTGCAGATACGCTCGCAGGAAAGAATTGAGCATGCACACATTGTCTCAGGTGTGTGTTTCACTCATTGACTTTATGAAGGACGTGGATTTAGCTCGCCCAAATATGGCAACGGCCAAAATGCCACAATCGAGACTTAAAAACAACGGTCCACAAACAAATGGGTGACATAATCTTCTTTCGTAAAGTCTATGGTTTTACTATACGTCCAACACTGTTCACGAGTGTTGTGAATGTGCACAGGAAAAGAGGCACGACTGAAAATACAGAGGGAAACTGTGAACAAAATCTGAGCCCATACAGACCCTGCAAGTGTGTGTACATCATACAAATTACAGCCTAACTGACCGGTGAGGAAATTGCTCACCCAACCCATCTTGGTCCTCCCAAAATTTCAGACTCAAGGCTTTTCTCCTGGCAATTACAGAATGCAAAATAATGAATGGCTACTGATGAAAGAATGCAGAGCATAGCAAGTATTAAAATGGGGTTTTAGCTAAAGAAAAATCAGACGATCGTAACTTTAAGCTGAGTGTTTGTGGTACTGAATAAACTGTGAGAGTTTAAAAAAATGAGACCACCTGACCTGCCAAACTATCATCACCTTAACTGAAATTCACACCCACCCATGTGGCGCCACCTGAGGGCCAAAACTACATTTTGGTGCAGATCCAGTTTGAAAAATGACTGACGGAGAGAATAAGCAGGGAAGGGAGGAAGAGAGAGAGCGATAGATAGAGAGGTACATACACTGAGGTTATTTCCGCGAGGCCTGTGTCTCCTCCGCTGCAGAGCAGGCAAACACAGAGATGATACGTAGAGCAGAGCAGTGTAGCACACACGCACGCACGCACACACGCGCACAGAGCACAGGCCCGACATAGCATAGCCGCCAGGACCGAAAGAATAGAGGTGGATAGACAGAAATAAATAAATGGATAGAGAAAAAGAGAAACAGTGGCAGAGATATGAGGAGGAGAGGAGGGATAAGGAGATTATTTTGAGGGGATAAATACGTTTTGAAAGGGAGGTGGAGAAAAAAATAGAAGGAGAGGGATGTAGGACGTGTAAAAATGGAAGGAGAAGATGAAGAGAAGGATGAAAAGACAGTACAGAGGTAAAAAGGAGGAAAAAACATAGCAAAAATAAGTGAAAAAGGGGGACAGGAAGAGGAGAAAGAGAGAAAGAGAACCCGGTTAATTTAAAGAAGGCCAGTGCACACACATAAAGAGCGAGGTGGCCGGTGAGCGAAAGAGGACAGAGGACAATATAAGATGCACGTCCATCCACACACACTCATACACACACTTACCGAAACAGCATGAGCTCTCTGTAAGGCAGAGCAGTGTTAGAAGGCAGTAAGTAACAGTGTACAGACACACACATATATACTGTATACACAGCACACACACACAGACACACACACACACACAGGACATTTTATTCCACAGCAGTCTTCCTTTGTTGATGTGCTTCTATCTCATTTTGTTAATATTGCTTTATTATTTTAAAGTAGCATCTAACTGTACGACTTTTTGTAATTGTCAGATTTGCACTGTTTGTTTCTGGACTGTTACCAGAGGAGTACGCAGGCACCAAACCTGGGTCAGGTTGTGTTTGTTTTAAAGAGCATGGAATACCAAATGAGTGCCCAAAAAAATAAAAAACACTGAATAGAACCTACTGTTCACTCACCAGTTGATAAGCCAAGTATAAAACAAGTCATAGCTAAACTGCTGTCTGCGAGTATCAGGAGAGAGAAACATTTTTTGTTGTGCTGGCTCTACACGACAGACTGTATAAAAGAAGTGGATGTTGCCTTCAGGTCTGAAAAGTGAAGCCAATGCAGAAATGTCTTATACCTGCATTCTTTCTATTGGCCAGCAGGAGGCGACTCCACTGGTAGCATAAATAAGTCTGACTGTGTACAAGTCTATTGCTGTGTCTCAAATCGCATACTTCTGTACTTACACTTAATATTTTGAGTACGTAAGTATGGTAAGTATGGAGTATGGTAAAATGCAGTGCACCATGTGTACCTGGAGAGTGGAACTATGGACACTTCTCAGCCCTTAATGGTCGCCATCTTGGCTATGTAGCGGAAGGGGAGGGACCACTTTTCAAACTGGAAATGGCGGCCGAGGACTGTGCGACCGTTAACGTCGCTGGATTGTACAAATGTAAGTTATATATGTGTTTTTTTGCACTAAGAACCACTATACTGTTGTCGGATATAAGCCAGCAGTATGTTTATTGGGTTAATTTAGCAGTCTGTAATGATTTGGTACCGCAAACGATAAAGCGAATGCTAATGCGAGGTTGCTAACTAGCTAACAGCTGCACATTTCTGGTAAGTGCACAACGGCCTGTGTTTGGGTTGAGACAACATTACCCTGTCGAAATTCGCTGCACTACGCCAATAAGTGCACATAGTACACTACATGGAAGTGTACTAACGGAAGTATGTGATTTGAGACACACCATATGAGAAAATGACCCTACTTCCTACTTCATTTATTACCTCAGTGAACATTTTCCAAACAGGTTTATGGTCGCACTTGTTAGTTTCAAGTCATCCTCAACACAGCATGATGTTAATTTAGTAAATTATGGTCTCATTCAGAGTAAAATAGACAATAAAGTAGGGTATGCTTTGTGTCACGGCTAGCTTGTGATTGAAAAGTCACTACCATGGCGCAACTCATTCTCTGACCTCGTCACATATCGCTGCTTGGTTGTGGACATTCCATGTTGACATATGACGTGCAAGGTAGCCTGGGTGCATCTGTTGTTGATGTTCTTGGACGCTGTGTTAACTTGAGCCTGTTACATGCATTGTGTCTTTTCAAAATACACTTCCAATTTCACTGGAAATGTTCAGTTTGTATACAGTGTCTTTCAAAATAAACACACTACATTGGTACAACACCGCAAATTGACATTTTTTTCTTCAACAACAGCAAATGCACATGGTTGCGTTTAGCAAGGTTTGGGCAAAATAAGCGTGTGGTTAGGTTTGGAAAGGAAGAACAGGGTTTGGCTTTACATTACACTGGAAGCGAACACCTCCCAGATGAAAATTGGTGATTGTTGGACCCCATCCACCGCCCCTTCCACTCAGACTTTCTGCCCTCCTAACTGACGTTGTTGTACTGTCTTGTTCCCCCTGACGCCATAATGGCGCCCAGTCACGTGTAATGCCGATGTGAAGGATGGCTTTTTTGTTGGTGTCAAGCTAGCTAGCACTAGTGCTAGCTCATAGAGTCTGATCTCACTTTCATTCCCACCCAGGTCCACCCTCTCATCCAAATACGGTCACTTTTGGCTCCAAAAAAAAAAAACCCCAAGATGGCCATGGCCAAAATGCCAAACGCGAGGCTTCAAAGCATTAGTCCACAAATCAATGGGTGACATCACGGTGGCTATGTTCACTTCTTTTATACAGTCTGAGCTCTATACTCCATTATGCTGGATTTAAAATGAAACATGAGTGTAAAGTGCTTGGGGTATTTACATCTGCATCATATGAATGGTGTGGGAACTGTGACCTTTTTTATTTACAGTATATTTAAGATTGTATTTTATAGGAGTAAGAAGTAAGTCAAAGTACGACTAGGTAAGTGAAAGTAAGACTAAGTAACACCCTAATATTTACTGATCTGTACACATCATTAACCGTCCTCACTAAGAAAAAGAAAAGTTTGCACTCTCTCTGAAATACCCTCTTATCAACCCTCCCATCTTATCAACTAGAAACTTAAAGCTCTATAAGAATGGGTGAAAATGTTACTGACACCTTCTGTACTTTCTCCACACACCTCTGTTTATCCTCTAAATGTTCTTAGAGAAACACTCTATGGAGTAACCAACATACCAGAGTGAGAGCAACATGACTGGATGCAGTGACATGTATGAAATGGATGTGTGTGTGAGTGTGTGTGCAACTGCAGCCAGAGGCTTCGTGGTAAAATCCACATGGAAAATATTTTCTGTGCATCATTAATATAAATTTCAACACTTATGTCGTTTTATTGTGAAAATTTAATTACTGACAAATATATAGATAGAACGCAAAAAAGCTGAGCAGTAATCAATGTGCAGCAGCATGTAGAGCAAGTTTTTGGAACGATTTGCCACAGGATGTGAGAGGTGGACGGTGGACAGGGTATGTCCCGGTATCGTGACATATGACATAGGTGGGTTTGCCTTTTAGAGGGCGTATATAGAAAATGGCAACCTGGTCTCACTCTGAAGTCGCTGAAATTAAGAGCTTGGACAGTGACTTCCGGCGTCATACACCAACGAACAAAGCCATCCTTTTACATTGGAATGATATGTTAATGCTATTATAGTTTAACGGCGCTCTGCAGCGTCAGGGGGAAATGGGGTGGGACAAAGAACGAAAGTTAAAGTGATGAAAGTCTGAGTGGGGTGGGTGGGAGGGGTGTTGGATTAATCCAACAAACATCGACTTTCACTCGGGAGAGCGATGTTTGCGTCCTGAAGGATAATAAAGCCGAACCCTGTTCTTCTTTCCTGAACCCAACTACGTGCTTTTGTTGCTGAAACCTAACCTTGTGCATGAGGAAAAAAACTTAAATTTGCAGTGCTTTACCGATGTAGTGTGTTTATTTTGAAAGAGACTGTATGTAAATGATAACTGACAATGCATTTAACAGGCAGAACTTGACAAACGTCCTAGAGCGTCAATAACCAATGCACCTAGGGTACCTTGCACGTCATATCTGGATGATATCTGGATGTGGAAAGTCCATGACCAAACGTTGATATGTGACAAGGTTGTGTTCTTCTTGAAACACTGGCATATTTCCAAAGTGGCGATCCGGATCACTCACAAGGGCCTGATTTCCACCCAAAACATTGCTGCAGGGCCCACCCCACCCTGTGCAACCACACTGCCTACACTGTTTATATTTACGCTCTGGTGTGCAAATAATCAGGATTTAACACTCAAAATTTGGTTTGCACCTGTCTGTACGGGCCTGAGCTCAACCTAACTTACAGAATACTTACAGCTTAAACTTGTGTTGTTCTTACGAACTAGTTTTGTAGTTAATAAACTGGCACCTCAGCACAAGCTAATCTATAGTAGCTTCTCCCACACCCCTCTGTCTCTCACACATCCAAGAAGTCAACAAAGTGTCAGTTTGATGATGATGCAGTTGCTCCTGCTGAGATCAATGTACCGTTAAATGATTTCCGAACACAAAGAATTGGCAACCTACTGTTTCTGTGCCTTTGGCCACCATGTGGTTGTATTGGCTTTAAATGAACTTAACTCATCACAGTAAATGAGTACTTTCTCATTTTCATTTCTGAAGTGAGACACTAACTCTGGCCACAGTTTACACAGGACAGACACACCAAGGATATGATGGAAATGGATTAGGGAACAGGATACGGTTAGAAGTGACAGTATATTCTATAATATAGATATTCTAGATATATATTTGTATACATATCTAGACCACTTATCCAGCCCTCCGACCCCATTTGCTTGCTGCTCTGATGGTATTGTGCAACTTTGCCACACTGCTTAGAGAGGAGCTCTGCTGTGGGTCGGCTGCTGGATGAGTGGGGCCTTAGGGTGAGGGAGGTGGAGGTGAAGGGATGATGTTAGGAAAGGAGGGAGAAGGAGACCAGACAGAGGGAGGTGAATTTACAAAAGTCTCACTGCTTCTTTGCATCCTAGCAAAACATTTTAGGAAGTGATCTATGTTTCCCAGAGCTATGATAAAAAATAAAAAAACAAGTAAAGGTACTTTAGATATTAGTTTCTGAATAAAAGATCATATCAAATTAGTTGATTAATTTAATTGTAAAAATATAAAGACAAAAAATACCAAAACAAATCAATAGATATGTTCATTGTTTAAACATATCTGTATATGTCCGTTTGGTATTTTAGTAAAGACGGGTGTGGGTCATTACACACTCAGTTCTCTTCTCTGTTTAGGATGCAAGTTGAGACTTTTTAAATTCACATTCAGCTGTCCTCACTGCTAACAGGTATAGTAATGAAGAATGATAATGATGATGGTGGTGGTGGTGATGGTGATGGTGGGATGAAGGTGCTCACTTGGTTGTCTGCCGAGAGGCGGGGCATGGAGAGGGTCCGCCCATGCCCATCCATTGGGTGATAGGGCTCAGTGTCGGAGTACCCGTCCCGCCCCATCTCCCTCATCTCTACCGTCTGTAAAACACAACGAGAGGGGGCGTGACCACTGTCTGCAGAGGGAGGGGACTCTGACAGGGGGAGGAGTCTTCGATTAAATGCGGGAGGTGCTAACTGAGGTGGAAGGGGCATGAAATCAACTCTATGATCTGTATCAGGAGAGTTTCTTTTTCTTTGTTTTCAACTTCAGAAATACTTAAATTCTGTCATTTATGCAACATGTTGTTGCATAAATTAACTGTTGCAACCTGTGGCCTGTCCCATGCGTACATGGGTATTTTTGAAAACAGGGTTTTCGTTCTTTGTTCTCAAAAACAAAAACTGTTTTTAAGAAAATCTCTTTTCAAATGAAAATGTCAGAAGACAACTGAGGTGCTGTCAAGAGGCAACGATATAATGCTAACCCTAAAGCCACGGAGGCCAGTCTATTTTGGTCACTTCCGCTATTGCCAAAAATGTTACTTCATCTGTGACGCCTAACAAAGGAGATCATAGCACACATTCTGCCATCACAAGCCACGAAATTCGTCTATATGTCAATGCTGAAAACAACGTTTCTCAAAAGCTTCCCTCTGGAAGGACTTTTACATAAGGTTTGCTTTCACAGACCTTCCTGAACAAGTGGCCACCTCTGGGGCTAAAAAATGTAGCTAATGCCGAAATGCCAAAAACTGCAGTTCTTTGAATGGCCACTTGAGGCTGGCTCTAGAAGCGAGTCAATCCCCATGGACCCCAATGTTAACTTTACAGCAAAAATAACAACCTGGTGCAAAAGTTAAAGTTTAAAGGGCGCTTTGAGCGTCACGTGGGTGCCTTGCATTGACAAGTCCCTGCCATGGCGACAATGTTGGTTAGGTAACATAACCATGGCCTAACCCCATATTTATAGAGTATAAGCGTAGCCATAGCTGCAACTATTTCAGTGGGTTTTCAGTTCAGGAAAGTGAACTGTAACATTTTGGTTGTCTAAAAAAGTCTTTGTGAGCATTTGGCTGCATTAAAAGACCCTCAAAGGAGTCGGATATACATTTTGGTTTATTAAAGAAATGGTTTTAATGGCTTAATGGCTGTTTGTTCTGGTGAAAATTAGCATTTAGCATTATGACAGTTAAACATAGCCATAAACAACTGTGCTAATGACTGGAACAGCTGGCTTTAAGGTTATTTCACCCCTCTTGTTCAAATATGGTCACTTCTGGATTAAAAAATCCAACATAGTGACAGCCAAAACGGCAAATTCGAGGCTTCATATCGGGAGGTCACAATCTAATGGGTGACGTTACGGTGGCTACAGCCATTATTTTCTAGTACAGGCTATGCCTAAAATGCAGTTTGCATGCGGACAAAAGGCCAAAATGCATTAAGAAAAAGCTCTGTTTTAAGAAATACCCATGTACGTGTGTACCAGGCCTTTGTTGTATTAAAAAACTGCACATTTAAATGAGGTGGGTACTGATCAGATTAGGTTAGTTTATGAACTTGAAAAGCACATAGCCTAAAATTCTATGATCAGATTGTGGGTCAGTGCTCTGACCATTTTGAAAAGCTTCTTTGGGAATCCTGGGACCTTTTTGGCATCAATCTGGCAACCCAAGATTGTGTTTTTTAAAATTTTGTCCTTTTTCTTTCCCAAGATTATATCACATAATTCCAGGTCTATATGCATGTTTGTACATTAGTCATGGGGTTAAAGAGAGAGATGAGGGGCTGGGGAGTAGGGACGTCCCAACAGACAAGTAAAAGTAAGGGGCAGTGAGGAGGAGAAGATGTACATCACAAAACACATCTACCAACTCCTAGCCATTGACTCAAGAGGAGGTTGAAGAGTGAACAGAAAAACTCAGGGAGTAGGAAGATGATAAGACTGAGAGATTACGGGAGATGTGGACTTCGAGCAAAGAGATGAAGAGAAAAAAGAGAAGAGCTCAGAGGACAGAGAGAGTCTCGTACGCTGAGGTAATTACAGCAACATCCTGCACTTCAGATACTGAAAAGATTTCAACTCTGAACTAATTCACCGGAGGTTGCAAAGAACTCGGCGTCAGAGATGACGGAGTAGATTTAGGACTAATAGTTCTCAATCTCTTTTACAATGAGGACACTCAAACAGGGCATTAAGGTGGAGCTCTTAAATCCCTTTGCAGCTGCATCAAATCTCTTAATATCAGAAACAGGAAACTGGATTTAGGTCTGACAATTCCTCAAGATTTTATCATGAGAGACTCCAATTACAAAGAAATTATACCCCACGGATTCTCATCAATCATCTTTTATCCGAAAAATGCCCATCCATGAGTAAGACAGGATAATGCGAAATTAAGTACTTACCTGGAGAGGCAAAGAAATCTGGGTTTTTACTTTCCACTCAGTCACTTGCCTTAAAACAGTGGCTTTAACCTGTCTTTTTTTCCATAGAAAGGCTGTGCTTTTGCATTTAAGCTCCAGCTCATATTACAGGTTTAGGTTATTTCAACTTCTGTCTAAGGATGGGCGTTGGGGTGGGTAAAACTCACAAAAATTCAGTTCATGAACTGAGTTGACATAGCAGTTTTATGCCTTAAATATCGGAGCAAATGTTTTGATAAGTTGCGTCAATAAGTTCCAAAAGAGAGACTCATTTTTGCACCTGCAGTTTCAGGTCGTTCATGAAATGATGTCAGTTTTTGTGTAAGAAACGTGATGCTTTAGAGGGGTTTTCAATATCTGCATTTCAACAGCAGGATTCCGTATGTAAGTTTCTCATTAGCATCTCTAACTCTTCTTTCTAACAAAACACCTGCAAAACCTCATCGATTAGTTACTAGATCGTAACCGCCGTGGATGGAGACAAACTGACTGTGTGAGCTGAGAGGTGCTTGGGCTTGAATCGGTGTGTTACCATGGTGACGACATGACGTGTTTATGCTCGGCCTACCTGCGGGTTGTGACGGTTGTCGTGGAGATCGTCGGGATAGGGTCTGTCGGGGCTCCAGTTACCCGTCTTTTGGAACATTTCCTGGGCTTTGGCCGTCACCCACGATTGGCTCTCAGTCATGCCACCCTCGGGAGGTCTGGCACCCACACATACACACAAGTCAGCAGATTACATGTCAGGGAACCAAAAAAATTACAGACTACCAGTGGTTGTACAATATCTTTGACCAATCAAGTAGCTGACTACATGAAAAAAAAACCTAAACACTGATTCCCGAATATTTTTATATATAATATCTCTCTGCATATTAATTTTGTTATGACAAAAAATCTTTTAAAATCTGGTGTTTATTAAAAATCAAAGCATGTTGGTGAAGATTATTGTGATGCTGGGGATGATATTTTCATGTTTTAGTAAACGGCTGCTAAATAATAATAATAGCTTATTACCATAACTAACAGTGTATCTGTACAGCTGCCATTTTAGGACATCTTAAACTCAGTTTGTCAGGTTTACACTGTTACTGTACTTGGCTCAACTTTCATCAGTCTAACCCAGTGGTTCCCAACTGTTGGATCGTGGTCCAAAGTGGGTCACGGGTCCATTCTGAATGGACAGCAAGTGATGTGCAAATGTGTGTCATGTTTATTAAAAAAAAAAACAAAAAAAAAACGCACTTCATTTTTAAGTACACTGAATTTCGGGCACAGAGCTTGTATTTTAAAGTGTCATTTTCTGCTGTATAGTGAGTGACTAACAGACAGCTACTTGACAGAGACAGCTAACTAGCTTGACGACATGGCCAAATTCAAGTATGACGCTGAACATATTAAACTGTGTGGACTTTGAATTAATGACTAAGGAGAAAACTGGACCCCATGGCTGGACCAGTTGGGAACCACTGGTCTAACTCGAACTTTGTGAGGGATCGTTCACATGCCACGTTTTTTGTGCCCTGAAATCCCCTGTTGTCGTTGTAGACAGGCTGGACAGCTGCACCCTGAGATAAACAAAGTTAATAGCCAACATGCTACAGTATGTTGCTACAAGGCGAATGACCTCACCACCCCACGAGCCAAAAATGAATTTATAAAAAAAAAAAAAAATCTTATGTGCCTATGACCTAATCGACTGAGTTACTGACAGAGAGGGGACAACAGGATTTCAAATAATAACACAAACTTATGCACTTTCATACATGCAAATAGAGAGATGTCTAAATTTGTAAAATTCGGCTCAATTTCCCACCATAAACAGGACTTGTACTATTTCCATTGAACATTTTTTGCACACATAACTGATGCTTACACACAGCTGAGGAAATGGACAACGGAGACGCACACACACAAACTCAGAAGAGAAAAGATAATTGGAAAAAAAGGTTAAAGTAAAGCACAGCCAGGGAAGATACAACAAGAAGACAAACAACTACATCACAGAGATGCAGAGTGTGTACTGTACTGTACTGTATGTATGTATGAATTAGCAGTCAAACAAATTTTTTTATTTTTATATTAGATGTGAACTTGAAATCTATGTATTCACAGCAAATGTTATACTTTAATTTGAAAGGAAAATCTCCAACTTAATTTAAATTTCTGATTTGATTGTGCCCTGAATTTGATCTTAAATATCTCTGCATGGCAGCACTTTGTTGTCAGATATTCACATGTGAAAAACAGCCGATGATCAGGGGGGTGAGTTAGTTCTAGGGAAGAGAAATGTTGGATTTTCACAAGAAATCAAACTACACATTTAGCCTGAGACACAGTGGGAAACGTTTCCTGCAGCACACAAACCACTAGATCTACAAAAGCTGAAACAGACAATAGTGTATTAAACTCAACTGATGTCTGGAGGTTGAGCTGGTGCATTTCTTTTCGAAATTAAGTTCACAATATATTATTTCACATTTAAAAATGTGACAAAATACTACTTCAAATTCCTTGTGAGTTCAGAGATACTTGGGAATATAAAATATGTCTGATTCAGAAATACTGTGCTTAAAAAAGAAGCAAGATGTCCTTAAAAGTCTGACCAAGGGCCAAAAATTGTAATTATTTTGTGTAGATATAATGCACACAATATAGATGCATAAATGTATGTGTGTGTTGGTGCTATATGTTTCCTGCTGTCTCATGCATTACAACAGGTCCCCTCCCCTGCCCAGTCTACTCACATGCTGTTGAGGTTATCTGGCTGGGTGCTGGGGAGGCCGTTGAGGCCTTGACCCCCCTGGCCGTCCGTGCCCCCTCCCTCAGAGGGCGGCTCCATGCGCTGAAACATTAATGGCGTTCGGTTCTGTGTGAGATACACGACATGGCCTGCAGGCTGGCATCAGGCACACTCAGGGGGCAGACACAGGACACAAACACAGGATGCACTCGCAGCATGCACCCACACGGGGGCGCCATCGGCAAACACATGGCTGTGGGTATCCAAGGTAAAGTTGCCTGCCAGACTACTGATCTGGGATCTGCTAACCACACTGAACGAGTGTTTAAAGGGACACTGCTGACTTTTAGACTTATTTCTTTATATCAGTTTGGGTTGATATTCAGGGTCGAAAAGCTGATCTCAGATCTGTGTCAGAGGGGAACTTGTACCTTAGGCATTGAGGTAAGATTGCTCTTAAATCACAGGTCTTGGACCAGATTACCATACTCATGAGACACATCATCAAAAAAAGACATTTTACTCAAAAATCATAGTGTGACACTCGTGTGTGATCCGTCTGCTCAGATCTTTTGAGTAATATGCCATTTTGTGCGAAGTGGACATCTGAACCTGATCAAAAAACAACTTCTGCTTCCATCAGGTCAGAGGTCAGGCAGCTTTCCTCCCAGGGGACCCTGGGTAATGGAGTCCTCTCAGGAGTGGCTTAAAAGGCGACGGTTCATGACTGCTACAGCCTCTGTCATGTCCCTCCACAGCCCGGAAGCTAAAGGCTGAATGCTAAATGAGTGCAGATGGATCGAGGCCGGTTCAGAAACAGATACACGTCCAAACCTCCTCTGACACATCAGGCTGATCTGCTGGACAGGCAGTTTGTCTGGCTACAATGTGAGAGTTTTACCAGTCAAACAGATCTTTAGAAACACTATTCGACTGGTGATCGTGGTGATAGAGGCTGTGCAGTTGCTTCCAAAATCTTTAATAACAAACGTATCTATTGTCGTCATGGGGTGCAGATATCTGCAAAGGACTCCCATAACGCTGGTGTAGATCTTATTTACTCTTAATGTTAGCTACTGAGACGGAGATGGACGGAGCCTTCTGTCCGTACTCTGCGTTCATCTCGTCCATATTTGTGCACGTTTTCTGAGAGCTTGCGTATACGAAGAAAACTCAGCAGTACCACTGGAGACTGTGGGGGTAGTGTGGCGTACTTCAAGCGAGATACGACCATAGGAAATGATAAAGAAATCTAAATAATAGTGGAACTAGATATTATATAATAATATCTAGTAATATATAGTGAAAATAGTGAAAAGAATTCTCCGTCCACATGTCGGGATGTAACGTTAAATGGTCACACAGACCACCACCATCTACAATGCTGCCTGTTTACAAGTACAATAATACAACCTCCTCCTCTGTCACCTCAGTTGTTGTTGTGTGAAACTTTTGACTTTGCCCTCTGGTACCATCTGGCTGTATCTATGCCAATATAAAGGACACATGGAAGCATGAGGGCAAGGAAGTTTACAACATCTGAAACGGATGTATCTATTTTCATACATCCAAAGGTTCTTTGACATTTAAGGTATTCCTTTACCGACAAAATGACTAATTGTTTATCAGTTTACGCAAGTTACAGCCAACTTCGGTTAGCTAGCTAAAATTAGCTTAGCACAAAATAATCTGATGGTTGGTATAAGTGTATGAATATCAATTCCTGTTCAAAAGACCTCAAAAGTTCACTACTGACTTCTGGGGAGGCCTTCAAGTTATTTGTTTAGTCATCTAATATGGCTGCCAGAGGGTATATGTCAATTGAAAGCCTCCTGTTTCCTCATTTTGATAGCATGACATTATCGGAAAACCACAGCTTTAAAAATGCTGCTGTCTTTGGTCTAATCCTGTCCAGTGGTCACCGTCTGTGTCACAGAGGTAAATGGCTCACGTTCGTCTCCGGACGGTCTGGTTTGGCACTGGCTAGCTCTATTGAGAAAATCCATGGTACAAACATTTAGATGGATTATCGAGAAAAACATGAACAGCAAACACCTAACACAGACACCGGCTTCAATGGAGTATGTCTCAGCAGTGGCATATATGTATCAATGAATGGTCCCACGATTGACTGATTACATACGGAGCCACTGGTCACAGGAACCTCCACTCAACATCCCACCAACCACCACGGCAGACAGACAGGCAAACAGACAGATTCATGAACACACAGACTGGAGAGAATGGGTCTTGGTTAGAGTGGACAATCAACGTGGATTGACCAAGTAGGGAGAGCTCATCTCTTCCTGGAAGGATAAAGGGAGAGCATCAGCAGGACAGACACGACGTGAAGGACAAGGAATGAGGGACAACAGACTCCAAAACACAAAGACAGGTAGGAGAATGACAGACAGCAGACAAAATATCTGACACACAACAACAGGTCAACAAACACTAAAAGGGACAGTTGAGACGAGGCTCGAGTAACGTACAGAAGGAGGAGGAGAGACAAGAACAATAAATGAGGAGTTAAAGAAAAAATCCACCCCCTGGTTTCCTCACACTGTTACATGAGACCACTTTTCTGTCTAAAAGCAATCCTTTCCTTTCCTTATGCCCTGACTTGTCTTTAATTTGCCTTTTTTGGGCAAATTTCCTTTGCCAAAACTAACTTGGGAAAAAAATATGTCAACTGCTCTTGTTATCTTCACTGCCATCTCGACTGTAAGGAGGCTATGCAGTTAAATTGTTTCTTTTTTCTTCTTTATCTATTTTAATTACATTTATTGTTATTTCCTACTTTGTTGTGTCGTATCCTACAGACACAGTTCATACCGTTAAAGTCCAGTTATGAATGTCATGGATCAAAGATTTGTGCCAGTGTTTTACTTATTAAAAATACAGCTGTCCTTATAATTACATTGCATCTATATCAACCTCCTGAGACCCAAACCTTTGCTAGGTATGCATTTTTAATTTCTCCTAGCTATTTCGTGATCAGTAGGACCTGATAAGTATAAAAAACGAAATACTGTAAACGATAATTGAAGTCCCAGTGTCCTCAAACAAGATCATATTAATGTCTCAATGTCCTAAAATGCGTTCTTTCTAATTAACAGTGTCTTAGCTTGTAACTGTTGCTAAAACTGGTCAAATTTGTTGCCATATCAAACTACAAACATTGATAATAATAAATAAGCAAGTTTCAATAATAAAATGTGATCAGGTTTGGACCTTGTCTACTTTTGTGTCGGGATCAGCTGCAGACTGACTTAGCAGGGATGGCTGCCATCTTGTTTTTACATGGATTAATGTACTATGCTCTTACTACCACTAGATGGCACAAAAAAGTGTCCACGAACGAGGACAACAGGTCTGAGTTAAGATGATGAAGTATAAGGTCCAGTAAACCCAAAATGTGATGTCCTCATATGAGGACACAGGGTCTCAGGAGGTTAATACAGTGCCTGTTAGTAGTGCCATGGCTCCGGTGAGGTGCGCATTTTTCTTAGCTTCTGAGAAGCTTCTGAAACGCGCTGAGGTGCGTCTCCTGAAGTGACAACAACTGTCTACAATGGCTGCTTTCAGCTCAGGTGGCCACGCAGCCATCTGGCCAAGATCTGCACTCTACTGAGTGCACTTTTCTAGTTCTGTGTGGCATTTTAACTAGATATTGCGCTCACTCATCTACAGCGTGTCAGTTGTATTTGTCTGTCTGTATTGTTTGTGTTTATTGTCTGAAAATGTTTACGCTGCCCTCTTGGCCAGATCACTCTTATAAAAAAAGATTTTTAATCTCAATGAAACTTCTACCTGGTTAAATAAAGCATACATATATTTATTATATTCCATTCTTTCATGAACAGTTTCAGCAGATTCTAGCAGTTTTTTGCTGGCTCATTTTCGGCAGCATATTTAACTTAAAGAGCTCCATAATTTATACCAACTAGTGTTTGGCAACGATTACAGCTCTGTTGCATTTCTTTCAGTTTTAAGTGCCTCAAATTTATACATATAGTAGTACATTAGTTACAACACCACTTATTCAAAATACAAAACTTGTTATTGCTGTGCTGTATTTTGATCTTTTGAGGGTACTCTGGATCTCCAGTCTATTGTATAAAGAATTGTTTCTGTATGATTGAAGTAACCCTAAGGGGAGACACCACCTGATATTTAAGATTATCAAGAAACATCCTGCTATTAAACTCCATTGTATTTGTATTGGAAATATCTCAATATGACACGACACTGACTATGATTTGTATTAGCCATGAAAAAAAAGAATAACAGATTATGAAACAGCAAAACTTTTATAACAGTGTTATTTTTCGGTGGATTATTCCTTTAATATGATACGTCAATAAAGAAACAAAGACCCCAGTGAGAGGAGAGACATAGAATGAAGTGAGATACTGTTGAGATGGTGGGACACACTGACAGACACACTGACTGGTTAGAGTCCTTGTGTACTGCTGATGTTGAGAGAGCCTGTGTGGACCTGTCCATTCAGTCCAATGGGATGGCTGCATTCAGGAACATACTAATACATATCGTATTTGCACTGTTCGAAAGGAAAAAAGACTAACATACTCTCCATCCACCAATGCACTCCTTTGTTCTGCGAAATGGAAATCCCATCTGAAGATAGAGGCTGTGTTTCAGGTAATATAGACCAGGCTGGCCACATTCCATGTCTTTGCTGTTCCACGACAAAATTATAATCAACAGATGAAACAACTGGACGACTCACTTGAGCGAACAGGAGGTATTACGTGAGTGGAGAGATGTTTCCACACATCCGCAGTGTGGACTAAAAATACAGAGACAGCGGGAGCGAGTGCATCGCAAAGGCATTCATCGACAAGAGGGGAAGAGCACTGACAGGGTACAAAAGGTAAGGCCATGTGGTATCATCATCATCATCATCATCATCATCATCATTGCTCAGAACATTAACCAACAACAAAAATCATTTGTTACGAATTGGTAAACCCTTGTAATCTTCCTCACCACGTTCAAACAGCCCGTGGTGAAAAGGAAAAGAAAAGCATTGGGAAAGGGAAAAGTTGCTAACTAGCTAGAGAATGTAAAATAGCTTGATAGCTCTGTTAGCAAGCATGGTAAAAGGAATAAGGGTGGCTGAGGGAGCAACAAGGTGCTAGAAAAAGGACGCACATCTTCAGGGAGCATGCTGATAAAGGGTACAGCACAGGCTGAGAGGGAGGTAAGGTTTGGGTAAACAGGTGATGAAAAGAAAACCTGGGAAAGAGGGGTTTGTTTGGAAGTGTAGCTGGGAGCTTATATTGGATTTAAATGTATAAGACATGGTTCTTATGCTCTTAAATCCATATTTGATAGAAGAAAAGCAAAATTAAATCCAAGGGCTAGTAGAAACGGCATCAAAAAAAGGGAGCCAGCAGGGGGTGGAAGAGGAAAAGGAAAGAGAATTCTTTTTGCGTTCGGGGAATTTCTCTGGGATGGAGTCTACCTGTTCCTCTCGCAGGGCCTGCAGCTTTTTCGTCTTGCTCTGCCGGTAGTATTCCATGATCATCATGGCGGCGTAGATTTTGCCCACCGTCAAGTCTGTGGCTGCTGAAAAAATGACAAGTTACCCTGCAAGATTAGACCCGAGTGAGATGGGACCCTGAGCCGTGGGGGGAATGGGAGTGGGGGACGAGACACAAAGATTGAAACACAAATCACTGACACAGAAAAGTTCACAATAACATGCAGAACACACCAGCAGTTGGGACAATTCTGTTTCATTTCAGTCCATGTAGACCTGAGCTTAAAAATCAAGACTTTAAACAAAAATGTTTAGTTCCTGAATTTGGTAGGTTCAGGTGCTTCAATCTTCAGTTGATGGAGGTAATTCAGAAAATATTTGGTCAGTGGTAACCAATAATTGACCCTTTCTTAGTCTTGCCTCTTTTTATTCTGTGCTCCAACAGCTGAGCAAGCTTGGTACCTGGCAGAACCTTGGTCGGCAGTCCTCAGCTGTCCTTTTTTGCATTAGTTATTTGGATAAACACGGTGTCTGGCATCCCATCACCAATATATCCTTTCATTCCATACTGTAGTCCTTGCTGTTGGCTTCTTGAAGCTATATAGCCTGACGCCCAGAAACTATTCTAATACGCACTGCGGCTCCCGGCTAAACAGAACCAAAATCCCCATATTTCTTATTGTCAATCTTGTTCAACCTAGCAACAGTAACAAAAGGCTGAGACTTTAGTCCGCTAGGTTATAAGCAAAGAGCAAAGTAAACTGTTTTCTAATGTTGCATCCTCTTCCCCACTCACAGAGAGGGACAAACATGGGCTTTTAAGTTTTTTACTTTAGGTCTTATTATAATTTTCATGCAAACACACTTACTTTCATGTTTGTGTGTATTATTTGGGTCACAACACCACATTTTCATTGAATAATATATTTTCTCAACACAGGGCTTAGCCATTTTAATGCACTGATGAACTTCATGTATGAAGTTAAACTCTAAAAATCTAAAAAGCTCATGCAGAAAACAATCCAGTTTAATAAGCTAATGATATTATGTAAAACTATATATATAATAAGGCAAGATAAAGGAAAAGGTCTGTTTGTTTGCTGATGATGTGTTTCTAAGCACTGTAAGTGCAGCGGGCAGATTTCTGATTTATCTCCAAGAAAATATGAAAATTGCCAAATTTGGGGGCTGAATTGAGGCATTAAAACTACACAATATAAAAGGACAAATATCACTTGATAAAATACTCATTGTGTCAGAACCTAATATGCTCTTTTGTTGTCTTGAATAAAAAGTAGTAACCACACCTCAACTGAAACAGAGCTGAGCACACTTGCTGGCGTACAACAAATACAATATTACAACACTGTACAACCATTAACACAAAAAGCCAGTAGTCTTTTCACAGGCAGATGCTGTACCTATAAAGTTTGACATTCTCTTAATACTTCACTATCATCTAAGTACCATCCAACTTTATCAAAACTTTAGTATAATTAATCTTTTATCTTAATATTAAGGCTGAGGACCAGGTAGCCACCTCACTAAGAAACACGAGGACACCTCAGTCAAATGATCCCTGGAAAACAGGAGCTCAATTTTTTTCTAAAAACTCTGGACATGTATCCCCAGAGTTTGGATGGAACACATAAACATTTAAAATCAGAAAAATATTGAGCTTTGTTTTGGTTGTCAAATAACTTCATACAACTTTCTTACTGAATGAGTGGTGCCCTTTTCAAAGTGGCATGGCTACAAGTCTTGCAGCATTAAACTTATATTGAAGATATGACCACACATATCTCATACTTATGTGTGTAATATACTTTATTAACTGCCATGCATTTAGCCAAACAACTTGATGCTTTTGCTAAACATGCATCATTATGCTAATTTCTACTCATTTACTAAAATCATTTCAATCATATTCTAAACAGATTTACCTGTAAAAGGTCATTCATCACAATCATTTCATATAAAGGTATTAGGCCTGTTTTACTAGTATATTTGCTGGTTAACTTTTCCTGTAGTGAAAAGACTTCTATAGAGGATCTTCTATAGCAGGCACCCCCTGATACCAGGACTTTTTGAGTGGGTGGAAAGATCAGTGTGAGTGTATGCGCTATTGTGTCCACTCTGATGTGATCTCTGTGTCTTTGTACACATATGGACTGATGTGCGTATAGTATGTGTAAGGTATGGTGTGGAGCCTAAACTCCAACCCTGTTGTGAGCGATGTCACAGGGGATGGGGGTGACACATTGCTGAAAGTGAGTCAAGCTCATCTGGGTATAGGCAGGCCCACATCCTTTATTTTTGCTAGCTCAAGCAACATTTAGCTAGCTTTTCTAGCAAAACTGAGCTAGCTAATGTTACAACTCAGCCGAGGAGGACACCATTAATGTTGATATCTCGTGCTGTCAAGAACATGAGCGAGGTGATACAGTTAGCTGGTGAAGTTTGGTAGAAAGAAAATAATTCCTACATAAAACCGCCTGCAACAAGTTCTGTGGATTATCTTGAGTAGCCAGGGCATGATTTCTGGAAAGAGACATTGCTGTTGAGTTGACTACAACCTATGCTGCAATAGTACCTCTGGCTTAGACGGGTCTTCTGACTAACACAACTTGTGTGTCTATGTGTGGGAAGCCAGTGAGGGGTCCTGTCTTTGTTGCTACACTAGTGACTATGTTTGGCTGGGGCAGGTAAGTCCTCACTGGTGAGGGAAACTTGATGAGTTACGAGTCTGGAGTTATCAGTGACACCGGGAATTCGGCATTCCAAAAACTGGGAGAATGTAGTAGCTCTTTCACTATTATCAGAGCATTACCAGTAGTGGAACTGAATGAATTATGTTTTGCCATGAGGATGATGGCCATAAGGAAAAACGCCATGGCGTCCTTTCTCCAAGGTTTTTTCAACCTGGGAACGATGATGTACTTCAGAGGTTCAAGGATCAACAAAACCATTTGGGTTTCTGCTCTGGAGACAATGAATACTGACAGTAAACATTTTGAAAATCTGGACCTTATCACTGATCAAAGCATTAGTCAAAGGGTTAGGGTTTACCTGACCTTATGCTTACCTTATGTTTTGTTAAGAAACAAATATTTTTATCGCATCACAAATAGGATACTAATCCTTTCTGGTGAACATCCTTTTAATTGAAAAAACAAAACTTTATGTATGAAATATGCCAATGCTTGATAAAGATCTTCCTTGTTTTTTGACATTGGTGCATATGCAGCCTGTTTTTGCAGAGTCTCTTTAATTGTTGGTTGCTGAAAGGTCTCTTCAGGTGCTGCTGGACATGCTATCTACGATTAGCCCGATAATAAAAATTCACCACAATCAACTTATTGTGAGGGCTTTTTATCGCAATCCCTGACAGAATCGTATATTGTTTCATCCCTGCTCTGGATGACAGTATTGGTAGGATGTTTGGATGTACAGAATCTACACTTGCGTATATATGTATGTGTATATATGTACTGTATGTATGTACAGTATGTATGTTTATGCTGTCGTAGCCTGATCAGGAGATGCAAAGCAGTGAATGACACTGGCTGGTAGAAGCTGTCCTCTTGGTGAGTTGGTGATCGTAGACACATATACAAACCACTATGCGCATTTTTTCTGTAACTTACCCTTGTGCGGTGTAACCAGCAGGTCCAGCGTCTTCTGCGATAAGTTTGGCCAAATGGCCATCATCTCCTTTCTCAGCTCTGCATCCATCTGGTGCTTGTCTGCACCACCTGGGTGGCCCCGCAAACCAGAGTGCCCACACACACACACACAGGCGCATCAAACATTTGCACACACGGATAGCACGCATACGCACATCCGCACATATGCAAACACCCCACACACATAAACACAGGGCAAAGAAGGTACAGACCAAAAGGAAGGCACAATGGCACAAAATCCCAAAAGAAATATATTTAGCCATTCATGCGTGCACACATTCACCCAAAACAAAAAGTTTATTCATTAGTGTCAGAATTGGCAGAGTTTTGTTATTTTAACTTAAATAATCTAGAGTATTCTCGTTGAAGAGAAACCACCGACTGCACAATAAAGACGGACAACATGACAGCTCCCAAAAAGTGAAGCCAATACATCTCGAACACCTCCTGGTGGCTGGCTGCAGTATAGGTCATAAAACTAAAAATAAATCTCAGTAAATGTCACGTATATTTTTCTCAGAGATAGTTTCTGTAATTTTAGGTGTTCTTATCATGTTCATTTTTCTGATAAGTTTGGTTTTAATGAGTTATTTGGTGCAAGAAAAAGGGGGTTTGATGTCATGATGAGATCGCTACCTCCCAGACTCTGGCTCCAAATGACATCACAAGTACAAGATGGCAGCAGCTTTATCCTGGATATTTTGGCTTTACTTTTGCATTGACAGGAAGTGGTGACACATTGTCCATCTTTATGTACAGTCATTGAGAGAAGCAGATAGAAAATGAGAGGTGAAAAGTGATACCCATAAATTACCCAGTAGTACCCAAAAATGTCAGACAAGAGAGTAACTGAGATGAACAGATAGAGTAAAGTGATTACAGTACTTTAGGGCCGTACCCTTGGCAATCTTTATATCCAGTGCTGTCCTGATCAGAGCCATGAGAGTGGAGTTAAAATGCACCGTGTTGTCATCAGCAACCGGCAGATCCATGCGCAGCAGCCTCTGTGGAGAGCCAGTCAGGATGAGAGGATGAGAGAGGGACGTGTCCTTGCTAAAGTGTGACGTGCCTGAACCTCCAGGAAGGGGAGGGGGTGAGGGGTTGGGGACGGGGTTGAGAGAGCTCCATAGACAACAGCCAATTAAAGTTGGACAGGATTCGTCCACGTTTTATTTGATGGTCCCTGAGACACATTAGGGGCTAGAGCAATGTTGACTAGGTGTCACTGTAATTCTTTCAGATCTGATTAATGTAGCCTTTTAAGTCAACTTGAGGCACTTGAGCTTTAAAAGTCCTCTGATTGTAAATGTGTGCTTTACTGACTGTTGAGCATTCATGTGTTAAGTGTGCTGCACAGTTTTGTTGGTTTTATTATCGCATGCATTCGCAAGTGCAAGAGCATTTGCCTGAGGAAAGAAACTTGAATAGGCGAGTCTCTGCGTCTCCTGTGTTTCCAGTGATACTCTACGAAACAGCACAGCTATCCAATGAGGGCCATCTGCTGCTAAGCAACTGTGAGAGCCGAGAACCACAAGGAAGAACAATCGGAGCCAAAATGGCCTCCGACCCAACCTGTGCCCATGTTCCCTAAATGTGTGAATGCACTGGCGCATTTACACATCTCTGTTGTTACACACATGTAGATATATATGAAACAGTACACATACACCAACCCCACACCCCCCCATCCAACCCCAACATCCCTCCCCACCCACTTACACACAATTATTTTCACAGACTGCAATTAAGGGCGCTTAATTGGAGTCCTTTGAAGACAAAATAGGCCGACTGGAGAACAATAACAGTATCACTGGTGTAATTCTGCTATTTTTCAGGAGACTGCTTTAGTTTTATTTAACTGAGGCGTCTGCTATAGAGCTCCCCCTACCTGTAAGGAGGTTCCCTGTCTTAACAAGTCTATACTGTACCAGGTAAAACCAATGGAGAAACCTGCAGATAGAACGAAACAAGCTGGGCCAGCAAGGGCCGCTTGCCGTTCCTATCCCGACCAGTTGGCATCCATTGGATTTACCTACGAACATGAGCGTTGGGCACTCACGATGGCAAGCACGGTAGTACGATGACGGTGGGGTTGTGTACATGCTCGTGTGTTCCTGAGTGTGTGCGATTGTCAGGCATGCCCAAAGCCAAGTGTGCGGCAGGCAGAGGGCATCGGCCAACATCCACAGCGCTCGGCAGGCAGCAGGCAAGGCAGGCTCAATGTCGCCCATAGCCATGCGACAGAGAGTGCGAGGATTGCATGCAACACAACACCCCCCTAGAAAAATCCCACAAACCCAGACACACAAAGCATGCAACATGCCTTTACTTCACTCCCATTATCTAAACCCCAGCTCTTCCCACCTACCCAGCCCACTACCCCCCCAGACTGCCCTCAAAACCCACTTTCACAATACAAGTAGCCGTGCATCCGCACAAAGAGAGTATCCTCAATCCAACTGGATTGATCCTACTGATTGACAGATTCATTTCTTATTTTATAATGCTCTCTACAAATTTGCATTCATGGGTTCCTTAATAAATCAAATTGGACAGCGATGATTTCATATAAAGTCAAGATCTCTCTCAATGCCAAACGGGTGCAGTGTCTTAAGGGGGTGTCAGAGTTAGAGAGGATTAGAGTTGTGGCATTCCCTGAAAGAAGAAAAAATCATAGAGAAGATCAAAAAGAGATGATCGACGTTCTTTCTGTTTTTGTTTTGGACCAACCAGACTTTATAGTAGTAGGGTAAGGGGACGGGGTCTATCAAAGGGGACACATGGTAGGGACAGCAGTTAGTTGAGTTAAACTAGGCGGCTCTAAGCTTGGTCATGAGATGTAGTTACAGATAAAAAGGGAAGGGCGAGAATGAGGAGGGAGAGGAGGACCGTGAAAACACTGAAAGAGTAAAAGAGGAATCAAGAGAACGTGGGTCAACTGGAAATAACAGAGAGGAGTGTGTGTGTGTAGATAGAAAGGAAAGAAGAAAGAGGCTGAAAATTACAGAACAAGACAAGAGATAAAGACGAGGACTAAAAACAACACTGACATAAGTTTTCTGAGAAGAGGTCAGTAGCGATACACAGATATCACAACTGTTGGCCTAGTGTCCAGTAAAGGGAAGATCAAGAACTTTCCCTAAGCATTAAGAGATCAGTTTCAAAAGGTTCAAGATGTCTAACCTTCCCATCTCTGTTCTGACAAGAAACATCGAGGACTTTCTGATCTCAAAATGTCCTTTAATGGACTTTTTTTTCTGTGAAATTGTATCAATGAATACTGGAAGGCTTTGATGGCTGAAGTATGTGATGGGGACCACTGCAGATACAGGTTGACATTCTGAGAGAAAGAAGGAGAACAGAAAGGACAGGTAAGGTAGAGACAGAGCTGGCTTGGATGGACAGAGGGATGCTATGAAGGAATGAAGATGGATGCTGCTTGCTGACAGACGAGTGGACGTAGAGGAAGAAGGACAGAAGAATGACAGAAAGAGAGAAACTGACAGGTAGGAAAAAAGAGAGGACAACAAAAATGAGAAGAAAGGACAGAGACAGAGATAGAAGAAGACAAAGTGAGAAAAGCTAGAAAGAGACAGTAAATGGGGTACTGACAGCCAGATTCAATAACAGTTCAGCACAATGGATAGTTTGCGATATGTAATTAAAGTCATCCTGTTCACAGAACAGTAAAGAATTGTTAATATTGTTAATAGTTCATTTGACTTAATGAAATTTTATGAATGCTATGTTTACTATTCTGTAAGTATGGATGTAATTATGTTAGCGCACTGGTTTCCAAACTACTATGTACGTGCAAGCTCCCTCTAATGGTACATGGAGGAATCTCTGATTTTTTTTTTTTTTTTTTTAATTAAACAAATGAATTAAAAGTCTTTTGAGAGAATATTTCGAGCAGCTCTGTTGAAACGGAAGTAGATGACAATTGACCAAGCGCAAGTGCCAGTGGCTACTTAAACAGCGCAAGTAAAGTCTCCACAGCACCTGATGATGATTTGTGTGGAAGAGTTTAAAAAATGTGGCTGTGGCTACATTGTACAAAGGAGTTAAAAATAAACAATCCTCTGATTAATAAACCTGCCTCCTGCTTAAACTGTCCAAAGCCGAATAGGGTGGGCCTAGGCCTTTGTATTTTAACATCGGAAATATTGGTGGTAATGGATGGTAATATTTTCTGAGGCTGCTACATAGTGTAAATTTTATTTAGAAAACCACTGCATTAAAATATAGGTAGATTAGCTTTACAGATGATGCACACACTTCGCATTGTTAACTCTTAACGACAGGATATTTGCCCTTGCGGTACTACTTTTCTGAGCTTCTCTGCGCCACAAACGATTATAAAAATAACGGGCTCTTTGCTGAGGCACCACTTCATCTTTTCAGCACTTTTTTGACGAATCTGGGTGTCAATAAGAAAGAGAATGAAAGAGAAAATAGAGAGAGTAAGGCTCTACTGAGGTGGAGAGAAAGAGTGGACAACAAGACAACGAGGCAGCGGATGCTGAAATGCTCGACCCAAATCTTTACCCTGGTGGTCTGAGGCACAAAGAGAAGCCAAAGACGTTTTCTTTGGGTGTCAAGAAAAAAATCATCTTGCAAAAAAAGATTAAAAAAACTAGAAGGGCCAGAACTTTTCCTACTCATTTTATTATGCATTATTATTATTTGTATGTGCACAGTGTTCATGTGTGTGGCACAGTAACGTGGGCATGTTTGTGTGTGCACTATTGTGCCATCCACAGGAATAAGAGACGCAGAGAACTGAAGACAGACACCCTTGCCGGTCCTTCTGTACCTGCATCGTAAGCAAATAGTTGCACTTTATATGGTTGTTTGTTGGATTCTACACTTGAGTTATTCACAAGAACAAATTAATTCTGTTTACATATTTCTATATATATGCTCACAAAGAATATTAGCATTAAAATTAAAATAATTCAAATGTACTGCAAACAAAATTAGCTATAACACATGATGAGAAAAAGTGGTCGAAAAATGATTTATTCATACTTTTGTTTTGCCGTAAGTCTCAACAATGGTTGAACAAAACAGCCTGTTGAGACAGGCATACTGTACAAGCTTACATAATATTTCTTTTATGTATTCTCCAAGATTCAGTGTGGTAAAATATGCAAAAATCAATTTAAAAACTATCAACTAGAGTTTTCTTTCTTTTTAAAGTTCCTTAATTTGTGATGGTAAAAGGAAATCTGTGCCCCTGTCTATGTTTTTCTGACTGGATTTTGGTGTGTGCATGCGTCCGTGCAGGTTGCAGAAGGACTGGCAAAGCCTCCTCCGTTCCCTTACTCCTGCGGCCTGACGGGAGGAAATAAAAGAAAGAGGATTGACTACCACTCCACTATCACTTCACTTCACTGCACGACAAAAGCCCATCCCTCCATCCCCGCGGTCGGAGAGAGAGAAGAGAGGACAGCGCTCACCACCACCACAACCACCACTAACAGACAATGAGGAGAACACCGCTGGGAGGAGGGAGGGAAGGAGGGAGGTGGAGGAGAGGGGGAGAGGAGGAGAAGGTCAGAAAGGGACGGGGGAGGTTTCAGCAGATGAAAGAGGTGGGGGTTCTCCTCCCCAGCGATGGGGAGGTTTCGAAGGGGAGGTTTAAGGACGGAGATGGGAGGGGTAAAGGAGGGAAGAAAAGAATGGTGGGAGAAGGGAAGGAGAGAAGGAGGTGGGGTGGTGGTTGAGGGGGGTAGAGGGGTAAGGTGGGGGGCGAGTCTACCTTATAGGCGACCCGGGCGGGACACCTCTTCCCGAGGCCTAGCGGCGGACACATGTGTCTTAGCATCTGATACATGTCTGTGTAACTGATCCGGCCGCTGGAGTGGCCACAAACACACACACACACACACACACACACACACACACACACCACATGCATCCACACACACACCAACACATACACACACACCCACACGACAGACAGAACAAACAAAGACGGACGACGTGAAAACGAAAAAAAGAAAAATGATGAGGGGAAGGGAGAGGGAGGACGATGGGGGGGGAGGACGTGGACACACACAGGTGTGTTTGGAGGAGGAGACATGAGGAGAAAAAAGAAAGAAACCGACAAAGGAAAGGAAGAGGGGGGGGAAACAAATACACAGAGGTTATTGTTTGATCGCTGTGGATATGTGGTTGCTGTGGTGAGAGAAGAGAGAAAGAAAGAGAAAGAGCGAGAACGAGGGAGTGTGTTACGTGGCTTCTAGTCTGGTTTATCATAAAGTAGGGGAGAGGAGAGGAAGGAAGGGAGGGAGGGAGAAAGGTTGGGGAAGAAGGGGAGGATTGGAGAAGGAGGAGGAGGAGGTGTTATTTAGTTTAGTTAGTTGTTGAGATACCGTTCTATGCGAGGTGAAAAGGGGATTTGGGAACTTTTTTTTTGGTCTTTGCCCTCTTTCGCCGCTCGGATAGAACTGGCAGCGGGGCTTCTAGCAGGCAAGGAAAAGCACCGCTGCAGAGATCGGAGTGAGTCACAATGACAAGTCAATGCAGTCTGTTACTGAGGCTGCGCGTCCACCGGGAACCTCTGCTCACAGCTGCGCCTCCAGATGTTCATGGGAGCCCTCCGTGATGACGACAGTGTTATCAGCTAGGCCTTGGCTATTAGAAGGTCAGTTCATCCTTATCACTGAATGTTTCGTCACTTACCTCTTGTGGTGTCGAGCTATGCAGATAGTTTTGGTTTCATGTGCCCAGTGTTTGAGACAACTCTGAGAACTCTGTCTCCACTTTCATTACAATGGACGTAATGGAATATAGTTTAGCAGGGTCCAACTTAAATCACGCAAGTGCAACAGCAAGTGCAAAGTGGTATGTCTTCAAGTGTCCACGCACATCTGCGACTTTAGTGCATGTAGGTCAAGGGTCAGCAACCTTTACTATCAGAGGAGCCAATTTTTGACCAAAAATGATAAAAACAAAATCTGTCTGGAGCCACAAAACATATTTTAGCCTTATAACGAAGGTAACACAGGCTATTTAGTCTAAATTAGCCAATCAGCATTACAAGCAGGTCTAGATGAGCATTTATTAGTATGTTTTACCACAAGATGGCCATTCTGCAGTGGGCAACTTATTATTTGCAGAGCTGGCGGTAAAAGCAAATGAAGCTGTCCACACAATATTAAATTCTCCATTCTCCTCCAGAACTTTACTTTTTTGGATTCAGAATCCAGAGACAGTCATACCTAGGGTGCCACCTCTTTTGAGGTTTGGCAAAATTTGTCAAAAAAGGCATCAGGCCATACACGTTAGAAGCCTATTTTAGTTGACAAAATGTTTAAACATTTTATTTATTTGGTGCATAGATGCATATTTTCGTTTTTCATTTCATTTTTGTTAAAGCCACTCCTCCCTGAAGCCTCTATGTATTTGCTTAACTGTCTTTTGATTGTGACTGTAATGATGTTGATCCTACTTATTCAGTTGAACCATTGACTCAGGCCACAAAATGGCCGTCTGCAATTTATGTAAGTAAATACTACTTTATAAATATAAATACTGGTGACAGGAAAACCATGGCCCAGAACATCAGCAGAAACTGAAACTACGTGCATGGCTCGATATCACAAGGGCTAAGATGTAAAATATATTGTTTGTCGTGATTTGGGCGAACTGACCCTTTAATCATTTCTTATGTCAAAGCCAAAGACTGCAGCATCTTAAAAAGATCCCGACAGTAACAAAACACCGATGTCATGACCAACAGTTCTTCCCACAAACATCTGTCAGTGCAGGAAGTTAAGAGGTACCTGGTGGACACAAGACCTTTTGATATCCAGAGTCCCTGCCCCAAACCACACACACACCCTGCCCCTTTCCTTCTTTCCCCGTACACCAGAGCCACAAACAGAGCAGGTTTGGCCATACCATTATAGTATTTCAGGTAGCAGTGAATGTGAACTGTTACCATGAGGCCTGTTACATTCTCTACTCAAGGTGTGCCAACACAAGCATGTGGGATACACAAGCTCTCTGCTGGGACTACAGTATTTACCGTAAAAATGGCCAAAGAGACAGAGCAGATGGTTTTATTTTACACAAAAGAATACCTTGTAAAGATACAGTGTTGTAGATCAATGTAGGCTGAGTATGCAGGGTGACGTTTTTGTTAAGAGAATAACTTCTTCACTGATAGTCACTTGTTTTAGTAGTTTGATATTGCAGTAAGTTTTAGCAAAGTTTGAACGGCTTTATTATGCAATGAACACCATGAGCGTTGCCCTTTGCACTGTTGTGTGCATTCTTTATGAAGAGCTTGTAACAGGCCTTACATTTATTTTGATTTTTGAACCCTTAAAGCCACTATGGGTAGGATTTTAGAATTCTGACAGTCAGTACACATACTGGCTTTAAAATTTAACATTAAATATTAGAGGCTGCTTTGCACAGTGGTTCACAAAACCGTGCCATGAAGGCACAGGAATCCATAGTTTTTCATTCCAACTAACAAAAACAGCAGCTAATATCGGCTGCTTTAAAGGTATACTATGCAGGATTTTCCTAAAAATAAAAATGGTAAGATTAATACAAAAGAAATCCCTTTCAGTCATCACTTTTGACAGCTGTGGCCCAAGGCGTTATGTTTTCAGGTTGTCTGTCTGTCTGTTTCGTTCTCGTGAATGCAATATGTCAAGAAGCATCCACCTGGACTCAAAAGATGAACTGATTCGATTTTGTTGGTCAAAGAATAAAGGTCAAGGTCACTGTGACCTTGTCTGTCTCATTATTGTGAACACAATATCCCAAGTACATCTTGAGGCAGTGTCTTAAACCTTTTCAAATCTGGCACATATGTTCACTTTGACTCACCAATGAACTGATTAGATTTTGGTGATTTGGTGGTCACTATGACCTTGCGTCCATCTCATTCTCATAAACACAATATCTCAAGAACACCTTGAGGGAATTTCTTACGCCGAACTGATTCGATTTTGGTGGTCAAAGGTTAAATGAGAAAGATGAGGTCACAATGACCCTCACTGTGATCTCATCTGTCTCATTCTTGTAAACATGACATCCCAAATCTGTCTTGAGGAAATTTCTTAAAACTTTTCAAAACCGACATAAATGTTCACTTGAGCTCACCAATTAACTGATTAGATTTTGGTGGTCACGGGTCACTGTGACCTTGCGTCCATCTCATTCTCGTAAACACGATACTTCAGGAACATCAGGGAATTTCTTAAAATTTTACGCAATTGTTCACTTGGGCTCAATGTCAAACTGATTAGATTCTGTTGGTCAAAGGTCAAGGTCACTGTGACCTTGTCTGTCTCATTCTTGTGAACACTATATCCCATCATGTAGAATTTCTTAAAACTTTTAAAATCTGCTACAAAAGTTCACTTGGACCCACCAATGAACTGATTCTGGATTTCAAACATCACTATGACCTTGTGTCCATCTCACCATTTTGGCCATTATTCAATGCTGTAATTCGAGAACAGAAGGGAAGACATTTGGTCAGACACTGAATTGGTGACACTAATCTTGGGTCTCCAACTTGAAACTGTAGATTATATAAATGTGCTGTGCTGCTGGGGTGTGTCTGGGATGTTCCAGAGCACAGCAAGCAGGTGAGGTTGGGACTTTATAAAAAGGCGTTGACCAGGTGCCAGACCGTACGCAACATGCATCCAAGAGGAAGCTACAAAAATCACGGACACAGCGCTGAAAAAACGCAAGTAGTACAAAGCAAAACGCCAATCTGGGCTTTGTTTTCACTTTCACTTTCCTCTGCAATATTGTTAACAAACAGTAACCAACAATTCCTGCACAGTATACCTTTAATTTGTTGAATGATCTAGGAGAGGGACTCTAAAGAAAGCCCGCAGACTCCTGAGCCTTGATGACACATGGCTGGAAAACACTGGCCTAGCTAACAGCTATGAAGGCTAGCGTGGTGGTGACAGTATTCAGACCAAGCCCTCTCTGCATAAGTCTCTGTACTAATGTAACCCCGCCTCCCTCACCCGAACCCCAACTCAAACAAGAACAATGCACATTGCTCGACCATTTTCTGCCCAGGCAAAAATTAGACAGCAAGCAGAAATAAAAGACAATGGCTGACTGGAGACTAGACTCTAGTGTTGATATCATACTGAATTAAAAGGTGAACACATCCGTGTCATTTTCCCAGCGTTCAGTCAGAAGACAATAGCAAGTGCAGTGCACCACCTCATGCTTCACACACCGCTATCGATGTATGTGTGTGTGAGTGTGTACAAGAGTGTGTGTGTGTGCATTTCTGCATTGTCCCAAACATTCTCATTGTCATGTCAGAATGCATATACAACAGAACCCCCCTCCAAAAAAGAAATGATTCAATGGTGAAATGAGATTAAAACAACTGAATAATGCAAACCCAAACAGAAAAATCAAACCAAATGAAAGAAAAAGTTGAAGTTGGAAAGAATTTGTTTTAAAAGTGATAAAGAGCGACATTCATTCCAGTCTCTTAAAGGCGAGCAGGTTGCATTTAAGTTTGTGCTTTAGGGGTTTGGTCCAAACCTTGCAGGCCACCCTATGTGGGCATTTCTTGCCAAGGCCCAGAGGAGGGGAGATAACTCGCAATAAACTGTACATATCCTTATAATGTATGCGCCCGCTGCAAGAAAAATACAAGGAGGGGAGGTTAGGTGAGGGAACACACAGAATACAGAGAGAGAAAGAAGGAAAGAGAGTGGAGAAAGAAAAAGAGGAGATAAGATGATAGAGAAGGAGAAAAAGGAAAGAGAGAAGAGGAGAGAGCATTTATTTACACTGAGAAAAAAAGGAGCAAGACACCTTCCTCTCATGCATGCCCACAGAGACTACTTTGAAAGGGCAAAGAGGAAAAGGAGAGGGTTACATTCATCTCCACTGAGCACTCATTGTGCAATTTGAGAAAGAAGGCAGAAAAGTTTAGAGAGAAAGACAGACAGACATGTAGAAAGGAAAACTCAGACAGGCCAGCTTTAACCGACCCACTTTTAACCGCTATCGTCACATGACGTAGATCCTGTTTCAGCATTGCACCTCTTGGGTGACATCATGACTCCTGTCTTTTTCCCCGTTTTGGGACAGGAGAGAAAGTCAAGGGTTAAGAGTTACTTTACATTCAGAATAAGACTGTCCAAATGTATGTAGACACATCTGATGTTTGCTACCTTAGTTTTCACGTTGCACGTGTGTCTATAATAGCATTTCTGTCTGTGTATTTGCTACTTCATGTGTGTGTTTCTGTCTATGATTTGCTTTGTGTGACTTCCACAGTGTGCTTGTATGAGTGTGTGTGTGTGCCACTCACCAGGCGGCAGCGTCGTACTCAGCCCATATCCTTACATACTCGTCCAGGTGATGAGGCCCCAGGATAGAGGAGTCTCTGGTCAGGTACTCGAAGTTGTCCATGATGACAGCCACAAACAGATTCAGCATCTGGAACAAGGACGCTTGCTTAGGTTTAATAATACCTAATACAAATCAGGGATCATTAGATGTAGGGCTGCCCCCTGATAGTCAGCCCAATGTTAGTCAAATAGAAAAGTTAGTCAGCTCAAACTTTGAGTGTAATGGATATGAGGCATCGACAGTTATCTGTTCGGCCTTCCTGCGTACAGCACTGTCAAACATATTGCTCAGTTGTTTCTGTGACTTGCCAATCACCTCCCCGGCAATGTTGACAGTCTTGGAGAGCTTGTTTTTGCTCTTTGCACTCACGTTGCCGTACCATGCCGTAAATGCTTTTAACCAGGCCTCTGTGTGCTTTTTCAAGTTTGTGTTGGCTGACACTGAAGCTCTCAGCCTCCTGATTAAAAACAGGTGCTGATAAGCTCTCTAAAAACTGTTTTTACACCCTCTATGACAGAATTAACATAGCTCTTTCACACAAAGAGAAAACATGGGTGATCTAGACAATTTTGAGTCTCTTCCTGGTCACTGTGTGTTAATTTAAGTGACCCTCTAGCAATGAGAAGTCATTGGATTTGATATAAAAAGACACACAACTGCACATTTCGGTTAATGAATAATAATAGCGTTTTTTTTTTTTTCTCACCAGGAAAGAGCAGAGGAAGATGAAGGAGACAAAGTAGGTGTAGGCAAAGGTGCTGCCACATTCAGGTTCTGTGTTCCCTGAGTCCGGGTCGCATTCCTTACCACCCAGGCAAGACAACATGATTTCATGCCACGCCTCACCCGTAGCACTCCTGCGTGAGGGGAGACACATCGCAAAACATGAAAGAGTGAGCACAAACAATAACGCATTGAATTGATAATAGCGTGAAAGAGGCAACAACTAGAAGCAGATATATTTCTTAATAATCCCTAATATGTTGATGAATTTCAGAAATCATTGAAGCAGCATCTACAGACATCAGCTGATGTCATTACAGCTATTATTTCAGTGCCACAGGTTTTTAAAGTTCTCTACAATGATGACGGCTTTTTACATCAGCATGCAAGCAAACGTGAGTACACTTATGAACACATGAACAAACACAGCTAGACTGTGAGACTGTGAGATGTGGTTAGAGTGTGTGATGGTAATTAATTAAGCATCACAGATGAAAAACTCCTTCTGAGGGATAGAATTTCTCATTATTAGAGAGAGGAGGCCTTTGAGATGTGTAAAAGAGAAGCTACAAGACTCACCTAAACAGCAGCATTAGGGCCATGATGAAGGTTCTGAAGTTGTTGTGCTCGTCGATGGCACTGTCTTTTTTGTCATCTATTGCCAAATTCCCAAACAGCTGCACGAACAAGCAGTGGAAACAGAAAGCAAACCCAACAAGAAAAAAAACATTACTGCACATTCTCCACTTTGATGATGATGTTAAAACAATGCAGAGACAACAGGAAAAGCTGTAGTGTTGATTTTGATTTTCTTTTCATCAGCACATATACTCAAAGATATTATATATGATTTTGAGCTACTTGTACCTCACTTGAACAAAGTTATGTTGCTGCACTTCTACTTTCTTATATTTCTTTTTTTTTAAAGATTATTTTTTTGGGCATTTTTGCCTTTAATGGACAGGACAGTCAAGCATGAAGGGGGAGAGAGAGTGAGGGAGTGACATGCAGCAAAGGGCCACAAGCCGGACTCGAACCCGGGCCGCTGCGGCAATAGCCTTCGTATATGGGGCGCCTGCTCTACCACTAAGCCACCAGCACCCCTACTTTCTTATATTTCTGAGGCCAATATTGTACTTTTATTCCACTGCGTTTAATCGACAGCTTTAGTTACTTTGCTGATTCAGATTACATTTAAACAACTCTGCAGTATATAAAACATGAAAACTGTCTCCACAACCAGCTACAAATGTTGGATATGCATTAATACATCAGTACATTAATAGTAATCCAGCACTGCAATATGCAGTGTAAGACTGACAGGACCTACTGTAAAATTAGTCCTAAACATTGTGTAAAAATCCAAAAACATTAAAAAAAAAAAAGGCTGATAAGTCTCACCTGCATGCCGATGATGGCATAGATGAAGAAGAGCATGGCAATGAGGAGGCACACGTATGGCAGAGCCTACCAGACAATATAAGGAGACAGGAAGTACTTGTCAGAGCTGTTACATGTGTCGTGACTATACGTGCATTATGTGTGTATCTGTTATTGACTGAATACCTTAAAGGACTGGACGAAGGTCCACAGAAGGATGCGGATGGTCTCTCCCTGTCTCAGCAGCTTGATGAGGCGAGCTGCTCTGAACAGCCTCAGGAAGCTCAAGTTGATGAAATTATTCTACAGCACAAAGGGAGAACAATGTCAGTGTCATCGAACACACGACACTTGCACAGCCTCCCTCTACCAAACACAAAAACCAAAAACAACAGTGGGAGAAAGAGAGTTTAAAGAGAGAGACAGAGAGAGGGGGAGGGGGATCAAACCCAACAAAACATAACCAACTGCAAACATAATGGCTCGTAGTAGATACAAGTATAAATGGGAGAAAGACAGAGAAAAGGTCAAAAGACAAAGAAAAGAAGGAAAAAGAGAAGAAATAAAGAAAATCATAATTCAAAGAGTCTAAAGGTCATCATCCAATCTGGTACAGCAGAAGGCTTTTTTTTAAAGAACCAAATGCACTGATCTCTGGGGGGCAAGCAGGCCACACAAGATGGAGCACAGTGCACTGTGCCTGTCAACCACATGCACACACACACACACGCACTCACACACACACTTTTCTGTGGCCCATGGAGCATGGCTTAGTGCTGTGTGACACCGTAGTCTTTTAAATTTAGGAGGAGTTTTCTTTGGAAAATCTGTCCAAATCTATTGTCTCATCTCCAGAGAATAGCAGCTACTGTGTAGTTGGATAAACTTGGTGCGTTTTCACACTTGGGTTGAAGCTTGAACTTTTTTTTCTCCTGGTCTTTGTTGAGGGAAGTGTTGTTATGGAATTCAGCCCAGAAATCTGGTCTCAGGTCCCCCACAAAGAGTGTCTGAGTCTCTCTACCAGCATGCTCTGGTGCTGTTCATCGGCACCTACGCCAAATTTTATTCTGTATAGTATTATATTCTCCTTCTCATGTTTTATCTTCCGGTTCTAACGCAGTTGTTTCAGTTTTTCCAGTTTAGCGCTAGCCACCCTAGTTGGCACTGTAAACATGCGGCAACCTCCAGAGCTGAGAAATGAAGCCAATGCTGAGGTGCCAAAAACTGCAGTTCCTCATATGACCACTTGAGGCTGGCTCCAAGAATGAGTCAATCCCCATAAACTCCCAGATTAAAATGGGCAAATTTACAGCTAGAAATAAACACGTTTACAACATGGTACAAAAAACGTTTTTGGTCTCTATAGCTAATTTAAAACATTTATGACAACTATATAGACAGCTCCAACCTCTGGTCTAAATACGGTCACTTTCGGCACCAAAAAACCAAGATAGCGATGACCTAAATCCCAAACTTGAGGCTCTTTGTGTAAATGGCGAGGAACCAAAAGCAAAATCTCTTGACACGACTGATAACGCAACTAAACGGGCTACCTGTTAACAGATTGAACTTGCCACCCAATCACTTGTTGCTAATTTTTTACGGTCACGTGGAATTCTAATTTTTCCGCTATAGATATCTAGGGTTTCAAGGAGAGGTGTTATACACTACTGTTAGTGCCCCATGCAGCTTACTGTAGCTCACCTGTAACATCAAGCACCTTAGCCCAGCTAGAGCCACCTCACTAGCATTAGTTAAGCCTGTTTTCATATCAGTTATAGCGACTAGCTATAGAGCATCACCATCATCATCATCATCTGCATTAATGTTCAACGTTATCTTTTTGCAATGAGAGTAATTACACTGACAACATGTGCTTTTGTAACATTAAGCTAACTGGCTGGTCTCACACAGTCAGCAGCTTCGAAAACATCAACCAAAATTTCTAAATAGGCGTTATTTGGATAAACTGATCACGTATTGTAAATCTAAATGGTTATTTTCTTGCCTATAAAGCTATTTAAACTTCATAGCAGTTTTTTTAAAGCTTAAAAACAGCTTTTTGGCAAGTAAAGAATGACTAAGCAAAATAATTGCACTTGGGCTCAAAAATGGAAGTGTCCTAGTTCAGGCAGAGAATCAGTCTGCAGGACACATTGACATCAGCCGTCACTAGGTGCAATATATGTGTAATATATGTGGCGAAATTAGGCATACAGAAAATACTGGATAAATGGTAAAAAAATTAATGTGAAATGTTTCAAACGTGAATTATTACTGTGTCTTGTTTGAAGCCGGATTGTGACAAGGGACACACCAAGGCACGACTGGTTTACATGGTATTTGCTTGGTTTTGTGACTTAAGTATCAGCATTAAAATCATTAAGGAAAGCATATACTTTTCTTGATGTTTGGAAAACTTGCTAAAAGCTCAACTGGGCTTGACGTGTGTGACGGATACTGTTGTTGAGGATACCTGCTGCAAAATCTATCAAAGGTTTGGAGTGACTACCGTGTGTGAAAACAGCTCGCAGTAAGGACTCACTTTGCTAGACGACTGAAGAAACAAACCTAAGTACGGAATTAGGCTATCTAGACCAAGTGTGAAAATGCCCTTAATCGACATGGATCCAGCCCGATGAATGCCTGGTGGTTCTGTACAGTGTCACAGACAGAATAATTTGATGTAACAGCCAAACTCCCTGGTGAGGCCCTGGTATTTTGTGGTTGACAGGCAAGGCAGGAAGAGGGGCATGAAGAGGAAGAGGAGGGAGAGGAATAAGAAAGGAACTAGCGAGCAGCCTCAGTGCAGGCATGGTTTGGCATGGCAGCATACTTTGTGAGGAAAGAACTGGCCTACATGCAGACCAGTGGGGGCCAGTGGGGCCGAGCACATCCTAAGCTCTGATTCACACATTCACTTATTTAGTTGCACTAAGAGTGTGAGATTTTATCTTTTAACACAAATGTACATACACTCACACAGTTGCAGAGTATAAACTGATTATTAAATGTTGCAGTGTAATTAAGTGTGATCTTTGAGATCATCTGCACCACTCTACACAATACTGTAAGTTAAAAAAATCAGCTGAAAGATGACAGCATCGTCAAAAAGTCAACTACACTTCAACCAGATCCCAGTAGAGCTAATGTGGTGCACAAAACTGTTGCCAGGCGGCCTGTAAGCAGGTAAGGTTTGCAGCACCTATTCTTCTTCTGTGCACAGATCAAAAGAGGAGTAAACTGAATATTATACAGTGCCTCTTGTGCATAACCTAACATGTTTTCTAGGGAACTGAATATACATCTAAGTACATGTAAAAATGTATTACATTGATAATGAACCTCTGTATGTCATCAAGTACAAAGAGTTTTAACGGACATCATCCAGGAAGCGCATGCACTGGGGTCAGGGGTTAAGACTGGTCTGGGGGGGAGTGGGTGATTGGGGGTAAGGAATGGGTCGGGGGTACGCATGACCAATGAGGATGCAGCAGAAAGCTTTGAGAGATAAATTGCAAACCAACCGCAATCTACATGTGCCAAGATGTAGAAAGATGAATGGAGAGGGAGTTTTTTTTTTTTTTTTTTTTAATTTTTTTGGTAAGTTGTAGCACATTGTGAGTGGGTGACAGACAGTTTTGTGGGGGGGGCAGGTGGGGTTGGTCGTGTGTTTTATTCGGCAGGGGCGAAACACCATCACCATCATTATCATCATCATCATCATCATCATCATCATCACAGCACCACCACCACATGTCATGGCGCAGCACGGATGGAGAACACGATGAAGGATTTCATAGTGCATTTTGATTGGATGGATTTTATCAGAGGAGGAGGGAGTGGGAGGGGCGTAGGGCGCCAACAAAGTAGAGAGGTTTAAAGAAAGCATGTAAAGAGATAGAAGAGGAAGACGGAATCATTATGGGTGTCATTAAAAAGGCAGTGAAACACAACTTCAAGTCAACAACAACAGTTAGAAAGTGATTTGAGATACAGTATGTTCAGCCCCTCTTTGGTGTCATCTTATTCGCTCAGCTTTAGCATTGGATTGTAAGAAGCTGGTTTCAAACAGGCCCATAAAGGGGCTCTGGTTCACCTACACCTGTGTGGTGAGCTAATTTTTCTGTTTGAATGTATTTCAAGTTAAGTCGTTAACCTTCAAGTATTTCAGCATTTGCAGTGTTTGTGCAATACTTCCTCCCATTCCACTAACAACTATTTAAATTGTCATTTTGATTGGCTGATTTTTTTCTGTGTTGATTCATCTTCAGTTATTTATCCCGTACTTGTAAGACACAGACTGTGCTCTGGTATGTCCTAAAAAGCTTAAAGCCCTGCTGCACTCTTGGTATGGTGTGTCCTGCACTGTTGGCCCGTGTTGGCTTTTTTCTGCAGATTCAGCGTGTTGAATCGGCATCTGCGAACGTGACACCCATCGGGAAATTAAATCACTCTGATTGGCAGTTTAGCTCACGGCACAACAAGAGGAAAGGAAATGAGGAAAGTAAACAAAGAGCTAAAGTCAAGAGGGAGTGAGACCAAAACAAACTTCTTATATGAAGTAAGATTATTTTTTTGCCATTGAGCTCTATAGCAGAAACATTTTTTGACAGTTTATGTTATTGTTCCAGGTGCATGATAAATATGCTTTGTGCTTTCAACACTGGATTGTGTTGTTAATGTGCTAACTGGCTAATTAGCGTCAAAATGGTCTTTCAGTTTTCCTTCTCAAATGACGATAACAGACGTCTGCTGGTATAAAGGGTATGTCCTCCAACGCAGACGCAGATCATTCATGCTTGCTGGCCGTCGGTTTGGTGTGTTCATGTGCAACTTTTGGCTGAGACAAGGCGAGGTGAGGTAAAGTCGGTTTGGTGTGGGCCTTAAAATAAGATAAGATCTTTACTGTCATTATTAAAAACAGCGAAAGTCAGGAACATCACTGTAACAATTTCACTACTCACAACATAATTACAAGACTTTTCCAAAACTTTCAAACTAATTCCATGACTTTTCTAGGTCTGGAAAATTTGATTAAAAATTTCATAACTTTTCCAGGTTTTCCATGACCACAGGAGCCCTGATCAAAGTATCAATATTTTTTTCAATACCACATGTTTAAAATGATTCAATAGTATTGAAAATACAAAAGTGAAACAAACAAACAAAAGACAGGTCTTAGAGACATGCTATTGGGATTACATCCCAACGCAGCACAGATATTAACAGTATTAGCTATGTTTTTGGTGTTCAGTGGCTTTTTTTTGTACTAGCATGGTGTGCACGTTAATAATTTAAAAAAAGAAATAAAACCCTAATCTGTGTGTCTGGGACTTTTTTTTCTTTTTATGATCAAGTAGCGTGTTTTTAATACAAGTATTGCATTGATGTTTTATAATTCTGGTATCGTGACAACCTTACTAGATTTAGGTGTATATGTTGGTTTCAAGTGATTGACTGGGGACAATACATCCCCTCCCCCACAGAAATCAGTCAGAGTGAAGGCAATGTCAGACAGAAAATGGAAACAGACCGTGTGTTGACAGTTCTGTCTGACATCAGGCAAAACTATACCACCATCCAACCTGCCAGCTTCAACATGTGTTTACCAGCCAGTACTAAGACTAGCTTTAACTTGATGTGCAAATATCAGATGTGCTCAACCAGCAATTTTGCTGCTACAAGCTGACAGAGAATCAATGGGATGTCTGAGATGATCAGTTCACCGTCGAAAACACCACTGACGTCAATTACTGTCTGTTCAGACAGCTAAGATGTAAATTTAGCACCTTGAACGCGGCCAGAGGGTGTCTTTCATTATCTGAAAACACAATTGTTTTGCAGTAATTAGCACATTTACTCCTGATCAAATCAGTGTGAATGAGAGGAAGACTAAGCTCATGACTGAAACCCAGGCACATGATTCAAATCGGGTAGGTAATATACAAACTGTACAACAGAGAGGGGCTGAAGCTGCTAGTGAATCCCACAAACATTGCATAGTCTTACATATATATTCATATTAAGCTCATATGTATAGAATAAACAACAGACATGCTGATAGACACACACACAACAAGATCATAGTTAACAGTGAGCTAAACATGACTGTGTCTGCATATGACAGCACATTAAGGGCACAACCTGTGAACAGGACAAATTAACCCCAAACATCAGACTCCATGTCTTCAGCTGCACTTTACTGCATGGGCTGTATGCGCTTTATAGTTATTTGACTTTTGAGGTTGAAGGAATGCTGCACACCAATACACATAACTGGGCAATTAAGGTGTGTGACAAGTTCTGCTCCGAAAAGAGAAATTTGAAGGCTTTGGGGTGATATATTGTCACAATAAAGAAGCACACACACCAGGTAAATAATATCACAGATTTCAGAGTGAAACTTTCCATAGACTAATGTACACACATCATATAAACACACACAGATCACTGGTAGTTGCAAAGGTACAGTCAGCTAATGCTTGTCAGTTTGTTCATCTCTGATGCATCAGACATGGATTTGCCTTGTACCATTTAGTCTGACAGGCTAGATTAAAATTAGCAGCGTTAAAGGAACAGTGTGTAAGATTTAGCGAGATTTGGTGGCATCTAGTGTTGAGGATTGCAGATTGCAACCAGCTGAAACTTTTCCTGTTAGAATTCCCTCTGTGTTTATTGTTCAGGAGGTTTTCACCAGGGCTCCAATGCACTCCAGTGCTGTTTGGCATGTCAGAGATGGGCCGTTAGCTTAGCACCTGCTGGCGTGTGCTCACCTTTTTTCTCTGTTAACTTAAGATCCAGATGTTCAGGAGGTTTTTACTGGAAGACGAATTATCCAAAGAGATCTCTTCCTCTCCAGAACAAACAAACCAGGTGATTAAAACTGGTAAAAACACTGAATAAACCAGTTTCAGCTCCAAATCAGTGTTTTTTCAATGCTGTTTGGCCCGTCTCCGACGTGCCATTAGCTCACCTTTTTTCTCTGATAACTTATGATCCAGATGTTCAGGAGATTTTTACTGGAAGCCAAATTATCCAAAGAGGTCTCTTCCTCTCCAAAACAAACGGACAAGGTGCTTAAAACCATTAAATAAGTTTTGCCTCAAACAAATTTATGTTTTTGCAATGCTGCTCGTCATAGAGGGGCTTCCAACGATGCAAATAGCCTTATCTAGAGCCAGTGTTACGTTTGTCATTTCTGGGCTGCCGTAGAAACATGGCAGTGCAACATGGTGATCTCCGTAGACACGGACCCGCTCCTATGTGGATATAAAAGGCTCCCTAAAACTTCCCTAAATCTTACAGACTGGACCTTTAACACCATGACAAGGAAACAAAAATGTACAAAGAATATTTAACTGTTTTGGGAAATAGACTTTTTGCTTTCCTTCCGGGATATAGATAAGAGCACCACTCTCATGTCTGTATGGTAAATATGACACCACCACAGACGCTGGTTAGCAAAGCTTAGCATAAAGAAAAAAAAAACAGGGGGATACACTTCGACCGGTTCTTGTATGTTTAATCTAAAGTTTAAAAATGACACAATGTGGTTTCTCAACCAGGTTCGGTGACTTCCTGGAGTCTTGTTTCCACTGTGAGGCTGCCCCCTGCAAGTCTTTACTTTCAGCCCCACCTGTGTGTGTGTATCTACATGATGTGATGACAGTTAAAGCAAAAATCTGTCCAAATGTTTTTTATCAGTTTTCTAGAAGCTTGCCTGATATTTTTAGGGTGTATCATCGTTATGTTTCAATTTTTAATTTTTCTTAGCATTGAGCATCTTTTCCTTGTGAAATAATGTTAGTGGCTGTTGTTATGCTTCTACAAAGAACTGATAAATACATAGCTAAAAAAAAATACATAGCTAAATCATGATTTTGGGTTTAAAGTTCTGCTTGTTTCAGTTTAGGATTTGGGTAGATATTGCAGCATTTTGAGAGTTGCAAGCCACAAAGAATCAAACGCTGGGCCATTTTATGGCTCCACAACAACAACTGCATCAGGTGACTCCTCTAATTTAATTCAACATGTTTTGGTTTTCTTTCTTTACTGAAAAGAGACAAAGGAAACCAAAATCAAACCAAGATCTAGCAAAAGACAGGTTTAGACACTGACAACAAGGCAAGATTTTTCCTTTGAGTCCACCGAACCTGTTTCACAATATGACAGATAATCAACTAGTGTTCAGCTGCAACCATTATTTCGTCCAAACACTCCACAGCACTTACCCCTAGTTCTGTCACTAATATGTCAGTGATGCTTCCAAGCACGGAGACAAAATCAAAAATGTTCCAGGCATCTCTGAAGAAATTCTGTTGAGAGAAAAGTGAGAGACATTAACCGAATAAAAAGACTGAGAGACGGCAAAGGTAGCCGATCGCACTCTCCCGGAACTGCCGCCAGGGGGCGATAGGGGACACGCCCCTGGCCGGTGGTGGTGTTGTTACCATGGAAACAGACTGGAAGAAGGCTGATAGCGTGACTGCTGTGCGACACAGTATGCTCTTGGTTTTTCAGGGACAGGAAGAACATGCTCTAGATCTGTCTACCAAAATAACCCGCTTTATAAATGAATAATAGGATGAAACACTGAAGCATATAGACTGGGTCAACCCAGATAAGCATTATGTGTGTATATGTGTAGGTGCTGCGTGTTTAAGGATCTTTTTCAGTCCTACCAGAGGGCCGAAAGCGATGATCTTGAGGACTGATTCCAAGAAGAAGAAGGAGGTAAACACAATGTTGAGGTTCTGCAGTACCTTATCGTACGTTTTGGATGCACCGTCAAACTAAAGACACACAAAAAAAAGGAAAAAGAATGAGAACATTAAAGGTAAATTCAAACATATTTTTGTCATAATAACCTAAACCTTGTGCACATTTGACACATTATGGCCTTGTAGAGTTGATATGGCTAACGAGTTAGCAAAACCGTAATTTTAGCTCTGTTTTGGTCTCCACCAACTACTGTAGGAAATATCTGCTGCTCAGTGCTACACCAGCTGCGCCTATTGTTTTTTAAGCCATTCTAAATGAACCACGCCCACCTCCATATAACAAAAGAGCTGCCAGAGCCCGATAGTTGGCTGCCAGCCTACTGCTAGCCATCGCCATCAAAGGAGACTGCTGTTAGCTAGGTAGCTAGCCCACCCCACAGTCCCTCTGCCTCACTGCCAGATGTTTGGAGACCAGGGACCAAGATCGGACACCCCACTGTGAGGTTAGCTCTAGCGCAAATGGAGTTATTACAGCTAGATTGGGCAGATTATGAGACAATGGGCCCCTGGGCACAGATATGCAAAGGGCCACACCACCTCTCCTACATGGGAGCAAGACACAAAGACCTTGTGGTGGTTTAACATCTCTTTGCAGTCATTATGCATCTTTTTGTGGTTTCTTTGAGGTAAACTCTCTTTTTTTTTCTTTTTTAGTTACTTTGTGTCTTTTTATAGTTATTTTGTGTCCCCTTGTAGTTATTCTGTGTCTTTTTGTACTTTTTCGGGTCTCTTTTAGGTAAAGTTGAGTCTTTTTTGGTCATTATGTGTTGCTTTGTAGTCATTTTGTGCCTCCTTGAGGTTGTTTTGCCCATTTCTGTAATTATTCTGTTATTTCTCTACCTATTTGTGGTCTTTTTGTGGTCATTTTAAGGCCCTTTGTTGTCAGTATGTGTTTATTTGAGTAACAATTTGCAGATGAAGGTCAGGGGGCATGCGACACTTTGGGCCCCCGGGCCTGTGCCCGTTCAGTAATCCGTCTATGTACTTAAGTTTGTGAAATGTGACAGCTAAAAGAGCTTAAAAAATATCGATTTGAAAACCCAGAGTATTACATTACAGTAGTGTTGTTGATAAATGCTTTTTCTGTGATTCCACCAACTCTGAAATATGATGTGCCGAGCACAGATGCTCCACAGGCTTGTACCTTCATCATAAGGACGATGGTGTTGAGCGCAATCAGAGCCATGATGCTGTACTCGAAGGGCGGAGAGACCACAAACTGCCACATGCGATACTGGAAGCTCAGTTTATTCTTCGGCATGTGGCGAGTCAGAGGCCTGGCGTTGATGGCGAAATCTATACAGGCTCTCTGTAGGAGGACAGGGAAGGAGGGAAGAGTTACAGTTGCATTACTTTTAACTCTTTAGGAAGCATTAAAAGAATGACTTTGTCTAAGTCAGAGACCTCTGAATCTCTCCTCACCTCGTTCTTTTCTAAGCTGTAGTCCTCCATCATCTTATCCCCCTGTTCCTGGAAGGTGATGATGATGAGAGCCACAAAGATGTTTACGAAGAAGAAGGGGAAGACAACGAAGTACACCACGTAAAAGATGGACATTTCCATCCTATAGCCCGGGCTAGGGCCCTGATTCTCATAGGTGGAGTCCACCGAGTGCTTTAACACGCTGAGAGAGGAAGAGAATAGAAATAAAAAAATTAGTTATGGGTTAAGTTTGTGGTCACAACAGCTTAAATCTATGCATTTGTATTTTGTGTGTTTTTTGATAAACATTTCTACTTTTTATTTGCCTGTTAAATAACGTGACATTTCATTATGTAAAAGTGATGCTTTCACCTACATCAAGTACATATTGGTGTCATTCATATACCCGTTTAATGTATAGAAATTACAAAATAAGGTTAGGTAGTTACAGTAATTATGTCATTAATCCAAAGACTGATTGTTTCAGCTTCACAGTTATAGTTTGAATGAATCTATTTGATGAGATATTTCTAGGTATTCCAACTGTAATCATGAGTGACAATATCTCTGAATTTGTGAGACAACATTACTTTATTTCACTTCATTATTTTACATTAACATCTACATTTTTTGGGTTACAGGATTTGTTTAAATTGCCGTTTTCAAGACTACTGCTATGCTTTCCCTACATGATTAACAAATGTAGAGGCCAAAACCCATACAATTACAATACGTGGTTACACATACTCAGGGTGTCTGCAGGTATCAGACACCTATATTGAACACATTTTAAGACCTTTTCGAGATCATTTTAAACCAAATTTAAGACTGAATTTCAGACAGATCATCTTTTTCTTATTCAAGCATTGCAGGTGAGTAAAGAGTAAGTAAGTCTGGTTGGTCTAGTTACAGGTAGAGACAAGTATGAAGTACAGTATTAGGTTCAGTGGTACATAAAAAGATTTGTAACATCAGAAATTTGGACTTTCACACAAAAAAGATGGACTTATTTTTACAAAAAGAAACTGAAACATGGATAAATTATTAGATTAAATGTTTATGGCACATAAGGCTAACCAAATTTAAATTTAAGACTCTTTAATGACTTTTAAAGGTAAAGTGTGTAAGATTTAGAGAGAATTAGAGGCGTCTAGTGCTGAGGATTGCAGATTGCACCTTCAGTGAACACTGTCCAGGAGGTTTTTACCTCTCAGGTAACGAAAACAGAACAATTCTTATTTTCAGGTACACTAGAGAATTCATACCTATTATATTATTATAATATATTCTATGTCTGCTATTATCCCCCTCAGGCTTAGAGAAAGGGTTAGGAGCTCAGACATCCAGAGGGAGCTTGGTGCTCCTTCGCATTAGAAGAGGTCAGTTTAGGTGTTCGGGCATCTGATCAGGATGCCTCCAGGGACTTAAGACATTTTAAGAGTTTTTAAGGACCTGCAGACACTCTACACACATTTCTGCAGCCCCACAAGTTGTGAAAAGAATCTCTATTGGAGAGTGCATTATGAACAAGTTTAGTGACGTGAGTGTGTGTGTGTTTGTGTGTGTATTTATGAGTGCATCCCACTCACTCCGGCCACCCCTCTCCAGTGGAAACAGTGAAGAGGGTGAGCAGGGCCCAAGCCACGTTGTCGTAGTGGAAATCGTACAACTTCCACTCCCGCTTCTGAGCTTTGACCTCATCTCTATCATACACCAAGTACTCGCCCCTGAAAGAACACACACGCATACACACAGGAATTATAATGAAAACACAATACAAGTATCGATCAGTAAAAACAACCGTATATGGGCATGCAGAAAGCAGCAGGATGACCATACACCCTACATTTCTGTCTTTGTTTATATCTGTCATGATAAGACGTTTCCAGCAAACTCCTCTAGGTGGCAGCACCTGCATGTCTAATATAACTGACCAAGCGACTGAGTGAGTTATATTTTTCTCATAACAGAGGTTGCATTGCTGTTTTCTCACATGCATTTGCAAAGTACCTGTGGCACTACGTGAGCATTTTGATTATTTTAAATCTTGGCACTTTGAGAGCACTATACTGTGCCAAAGACAGTGCTGTCTGAACTACAAGTACTCTTAATAAAAAACTACAAGTACTCTCTTAATAAATTAGAAGTACTTGGTAAAGATGGTAGAAATGAGAAAATATTAAAATAATATAAATACAATAAAATGAAAAATGCTTGTAAAACTTTTAAATAGTTCAACAATTTTTTCTTTGTACTCAAAACTATGTGAGAAAAATAACTTGTTGCTGCTTCCTCCTGATGAATTATTGTAAATTTAAACTAAAAATTGGACGTTGATCCTCTGCAGTGAGCATGTTTCAGAGCCAAAGAGAGTGAGTTTTGTGTTCACAAAAGGACTGAGGCTTTCACAACTGCTAAACCTGCACAAATAAGACAAAAAGATACCATATAATTCTCAAAGCAGCTGCAAAAGGTGAAATACACTCCTAACTGCACTGCTAAGCAAATAACGTTTCAGTGCTCCTGTGCTATTTGCATGTATTGAAATGAGGTAATATGTACACATTTCTATGTACATGAGCCTCATTACGAATACAGTCCAATTCACAAAGATGAATGCTAACAGTCACACACAGTTACAGTGAAATTATCAGCATTTTCACAGAATTGGTAGTAACCAAAGCGCTCTTATAGACTGGGATATTAAATCCCAAATACAATATCTCATTGTCACATTTAAATTCTTGCCTGAAGTCTTGAGGAATGCCTCTGCACCTCGCCACTCAGAACCTGTAGCTCACAGTCTGAAAAGATCAGTTTTGTTTTTCTCTCTGCCGTTGTTCTGCCTAGTGTGTTCTTGTCACAGAGACAACGTTTATACTTTGCCAAATGGATAATGGCAATCAGAAAAAAACCACTCTCTTTATGGGCGTGTTTGCACTGTAATATCATCACGGCAATATCTTTGTGAATCGGACCTGAACACGGGGCAGATAGTGGTTGCAAGTAATGTGCAATTCATAGCACAGACAGCAGCCACAGTCCATTCTATGTAAATTCACCCTTCCTGTGTGTGTTTGTGTTTCCGAACGAACCTGCAATCACGCTCAAACTCTTTGGATTCATCGGTGCAGTAGAAAAAGCGGCCTTTGAAGAGCTGCACGGCCACCACAGCGAAGATGAACATGAATAGCATGTAAACAATCAAGATGTTCAGCACATTCTTCAGAGAGTTGACCACACAGTCAAACACAGCCTGCAAGGAAGAGAAGGAGACGTTAACAGACACGTTTAAGTTGTATTTGTAGGCTGATTTACCAGTGTGACTAAGCAGTGGGGTAGCCCTTGACTCTATATATCACAAAACACTGGATGCAAAGGTCAAAGGTCAGTGCTGTTGTATTCTGATGACACTCATGTAACCCTTAATGATCTTTTAAAAAAACTGTACAACTGATAGTAATGGCGATGGACTCTGTGATTACACTGGATAAAACTGTTACACAATTTGAAGTTGGTTAATATGTGGAAACATGGTGCCCACTGCCCACTGTTCAGCCTCCACTGGCTAGCTAACGTTAGCTTTGGTTGCTTTGCAATGCCCACCACCTGGGTGAGATGGGATCCAAGTAAGCTAGCAGTGCTAAATTGCGATTACCACTGGTAACACTGTCCCTGTGATGGGGCAATGTTGAGACATGGTGGACACCCTCCTGTCTCCCTGAAGGTAGCCACAGTAAGTAAACGGCTTCATTTTAAGCCTCAACCCCCCCCTCTAGCATTGTTAATTATGTTAGCACCACTAGCTGTGCTGACACTGCAAATAGTGCTAACACAGCTAACAGTGCTTAAGGGGGTTCGGGGGAAGACCAGAGCGGTGGAAACAATGTTTCCACAGCAACGCTGTTAAGTCATGACAGCAGTACTCGCAGTAATGCGGTCATTATTGAATTAACAGTGCCAATAAAGTGCCACAATTTTACACAGAGATACACTTCAACCTGTGTCCCACTTCAGGGTTGCTCTATAGAGAAATTCAATGACTTATGATACTCTGACAACTGCAAATGATTCACCTGTTGTGTCCCCCAAATTCTTGCAAAATAAGGACGTATTTCTGGACGTCTTTGAAATAAACTTCATGTATATGTAGCCCCTGAAGTAAGATGCACCAACAGGCCTTGCTGCGCCCTACCTTTAACTTGGGGAGTCGTTTGATGGTCTTTAGAGGACGCAGCACCCTCAGCACACGAAGGGACTTGATCGTACTGATGTCTTTGCCCTTGCTGCTCCCCCTAGAGTTCAGCCAATGAACAACCACAATGTCAGATGAGATTTAGAGAGCAGAGTAGAGGAATGAAGAGATGGAGCAATCATTGAAGGGCTCTTACTGCACCCTCTAACATAATGAAGTTAAATTTATCTTAACAATAACCTCTACAGTGACAATCTAAGTGAAAGCAATACATGATATAACACTTGCAGTAGTCTTGTATAAAAAAACACTGCATCAGTGTGGACAATCAAAGCTCTTACAGTCTCTTCTTCTGCAGAAAAAAGAAACTTTTAAGTGCACGTCAAACATGAAACCCATGGGAGGGGAAGCGATCAGTTGCCTGACCGTGCGGTTTCATGGACATCAAGAAGCAGCATCATCATCATTTGTTGTAATCGTCAATACAATAGACATTCACTCATTCCATATTGACAGGCATCTCCCGGCAGAGTGCCCAGCCAAACCTCTTTCTTTCTTTTTCAGTGAAACACGCTGTTCGGTTCTTCGGAAGTAATGGGAGTTTTAGGTGTGGAAACATGAAGCGTTAAGTACTACATGGCTAGGATTATGTTGATATAATCCTGAATTTGGCGACACTAAATGAACTGATTCTGATACGTTTCACATAGCATCTTTCCATTTAAATCCAGATTTCAAAAAAAGGTTTAGTATTTTTCTTCGGGTCAGGACTGCAACCTGAATCGAAGGACACAAGTGCAGGATAGGGAGGCTATGTGAGACTCTCGGGACATGTGATGCTGCTTGCAGAACACGCCATCACATGTCATAACACAAACAAACACGTTGCACCAATGGTGTCAAACAAGCCATGAGAGCGACCGGAGGAAACGGTTTAGGGCCGAAAGACAAACTCCTTCATTCGTGTGTTTTAATTCGCTTGTGAACCCCATAACTGAACATTCTGCTCATGATTTGTACGCCCATAAACCAATATCACTGAGGAAAAATTGTGGTGTCAAGAGAGTAAATAGCCAAGTTGATCTTTACTGTAAGTGGATGGGCCATTTTCAAAAAACAAGGCAGGAGGCGCCTGGACGCCTGCCAAGCCTGAGCAGAGGAGAGGTCGTCCATCAAGGCTCGCTCTTTAACTATGAACTCAGTTCCCGTGGCAGAAAACGTAAGACAATTCAATTCAAGGCTGATTGATTGAGTCTGAGCCTTGGAAGTTCTACGTGTATGCATGTGGGGGTTTGTGTGTGTGTGTGTGTGTGTGTGTGTGTGCGTGTGCGAGAGAGTGAGACTCAATCGATAATCAATAGGCCTTCCTCCTTTAAAGTTGAGTAGGACTGAGGTCTCTCTATCAGAGCAGCTTGAGAGTATTAGAGTAAAGCCCAGTAAGGCCATAAGTGTTAGAAATTAAAAACATCCTGACACACACACTCACACTCACACACACACAAACACACACACACACACACACACACACACACACACACACACACACACACACACACACACACACAAACACACACACACACACACACACACACACACACACACACACACACACACACACACGCATAATGATAAGGGCAACAGCTCTTTAAGTCTGACGACTACTGTATGTATAGTACTGTATGGCGCACCATAATGGCGTTCTGTCAGTCCAAATAAACACGTTTGCCTAAAAAGGCGTGTTCCTTCAATGGCAAATTAAGATGATACTCCACAAATCTATGTTTTGTGCATCAAGCACTCAACACCAGTAGGTCTAAAAGGTGGCTGTAAAAGGCTTCTATGCTCTCATCCTTCACACAACGAAGCAGCTGCTGAAAGCTTGGAATCCTATCTACAATGAATGCCAACAGCAGAGGCTTTTATGGTGGAAAAAAGGCTACAGAAACTTAAAACTACTCCTGCAACATGTTGCTCCATAACCTTTTCTATCATCTAATGAGCATGTCCCAAAAATATACGACATAGCATGTCTCTAAATTCCCCATGTTTAACACTGATACATGACACTGTTAAACATGTTAGACACAGATAACCATTTGTGTATCAATTAGTCGCCCTGTCTTACGTTGAATTCATGAACGAAGAATCCAAAATCAGAAGAAATTCTTGATGAACTGAAGTCATGGCCATGTTTAACAAGAGCAAAACTATATCAAAATGTTTATTTAAAACTCACACAACTCGTGCAGTATAATCCAAGTCTCATTTATTCAGTCGTATGCTCAGTACTTCCCAAACAGAGAGAGTCCTGTACGATGGGGAACTGAACCCAAATTGCAACTTATCTATGCTCTCTTCAATGCCAAACTCCATTGACAAAAACAGTAATTTGCCTTGCTGAATACGGGAGCTGCTGGTCTATCGCTGCCTCAATCAAATGCACATGTGTGCATTTGAGTAACTGTGTGACTCCGGTGTGTCTGAACTAACTGTCTTATACACTTAAGTCACACAATAACACAAACAAACCCACTGAAGCAGTGGTAAACCAGCAGCTCCCGTGTTCGGCGAGGTAAAATTACTGTTTTTGTCAATGGAGTCTGGCATCGAAGAGAGTACGGTTTTAGTGAAAATGCATGTGTTTGGGAAGTACTGAGCATACGACTGGATAAATGAGACTTGGATTACACTGTATGAGTTATTTGAAAATGTGTGTACAAAGATGTTTGCGTACAATTTTGCTGCTGTTAAACATGGACCCCCATTACTTCAAATTTTCTCAGTTTTTGGATTCTTCGTTCACCGTGTAGGCATGTGAGATAAAAGTTTTCTCCCCAAACTTAACATACCATGGGGTGAGATGGAGTAAAGTATTCCTTTAAGGCAGATCCTCGTTCAATTTGGTGAGACGTAAAGTTTAACCTGGCTCAGCGTAACACAATGCAAAAATCCTCTGGTAACACATTGTGTTGGCCAATCAAATATGCACGTGTGCATTTTAGTGGGTTACTCTACTTAACAACTCACCTGGCGCAATTTTACTGTATAACTTGCAACTTTACAGTCAGAGGATAAAATGAACACTGATGTGAGAACTCTAAAGTTGTAAAATTCTGCCTTATTTATTGATTTATTTGATTTTACACATTATCTAGTAACGTCAACATGCCTGATTTAGCCAAAAGGCTGATATCCATCTGCAGTAATGTGGGTGTAACATTAGCCTGGGCAGGTTGATGTTAAGCAATAGTAACATAAACAGTCTTTTTGGCATCTGATAAGCCTTCAGACTCATAGTCACATTACTCAAACTGAACTTCTTGGACTGTCATCTTCTCATGTGGAAACACACCCACACTGATGCAACCCTTTGCATTTTTTTTGTAAGCAGCACTATTTTTGGTCAGAATGAGACTTAAAACTCCAGACAGCTAGTTTTCCTGACCAACGGAAGAGCAACAGGCAGGCGAACCGATATGTGAACCACCATATGCACCTGTACTGAAGATTAACTGCATCATTATGAGAACTGCAATACAAGCGAAATTAGTGGCCTTATTTTGGTTAAAAAAATACTGAATACAAGGCTAGACATAAATTGAAGCTGACCACTGCCCTAACTTTTATGAAGGACAAAACTATTCTTCTACAACCACCTTTTAAACCTTGATGGTGTTACGGTTTGAAAACCAAAAGATAAACTGTGGGTGAAGTATTGCTTCGATAACGTATGCATCATTAACCATCTGTAGAAGTGGAATCATGTTTTTTCTAAGAAACCTGCGGACATCAAATCAAACCCTTGAAATCAAACCCATCGCCGAAACCATAGTGGTGTTTGGATGACTCTCTGTGGCATGTGGTTAAGGTGGTGAAGAATAAAACAGGCTACGATACGGCGAGAATGAGCACGAACGAATTGAAGAACAAAGAAAGAAAGAGAGAGAAGCCAATTTGATCCGGTGGTGGAGAGCAGGGGACAGAGCGGAGGAGGAGGAGGAGGAGGACAGAGGAAGAACTTTACCGGGTGCTGCTCCTGTCGAGTTTCACCGAAGGTGGAGACAGCGAGAGTCAGTGACAGCGACAGAAAGAAAGACAGGGACAGAGACAGAAGAAGAAGAGGAGGAAGGAGAGGGGAAACACATAGAAAGACAGACAGACACACACACACACACAGACATACATTGATAGAGAAAGACCGACAAAGACAGACACAAGACAAGAGAGAGGGGGTTTGGTAGAAACAGGGAAAAATACATCCATATGAGAGACAGACAAAGAAGGAAGGACAGCAAGATGGCCATATTTGCTGAGAAACCCCCCTCCCGCTAACACCCATACTGTATGCACACATCACTCTGTCTCACTCTGTCTCACTCTACCTCCCCCTCCCACACCCATCTCTTGTCTCCATGACAACTGGATGGGATGTCTACATACCTGTCTCCTAAATTTGAGATAAGATAGTGTATCATAACATATACTACACCATTTCTTAGCTAAATAAAGCACTGAAATAAAAAACGCTCAATATAATTATGAAAATAAAAAGTACGAATATTTTACGTGATGTTGCATTGCTGTCTATTTTCTGTATCGTGCATTCTAATTTCACGAGTCTATAGTTTAATGGTTTGTCTGTTTTGGTGGATTTTATAAGGCTTTGAGACTGCAGACGTGATCAAAAAATGTTTACATTTATAGTTTTTATACCATCAGCATAGCTTTATATATAAGCTAGTAAACACAGTGCGTTTGACAGCACTTTCTCTTCCTCCCAGCTCTGTCAAATATGGAGGTTGAGTCAGTGGCCCTACACATCACACTATGAAGCTCTAGGCATCCCTCTAGCGTCTGTTTTGGACACAGGTAGTTTCTGCTCATTACATGTGTACAGTGTCTTTTCAAAGTAAACTTCAGAGGAAAATTTAGGTTTAGGCAACACAACTACTTGGTTAGGTTTAGAAAATTATCATCGTTTGGGTTAAAGGGCTAGGGCTAGGGTTAGCAAACTGATATGTTCATGTGCTATTAAATTCTCTATTGTCACCAAGACCTTTTTTTTTTCAATCCCGAATCCATAACTTTTTTAGCTAGGGAATTCCAAGACAAACCACTGCTACTGAGGTTCAGCAGAATTTAAAGGAAAAGGTGATAGATCGTATGACGCACATTTAGTTGATGAAATGTGAAAACATTTTTTGAATTAGGCTATACATTTTTACAACTGAAAATGTAAGAATCACTCAAGGTTTACAACAATAAGAAAATGAAAACTAAAATGCTTAAAAAAAAATAGCCATTATTAATTTCTATATCATTTTTTGCCAAAGCCACAGGGAGCCACTGGAGAGGGGCGAAAGAACTATATGTGGCTCCAGAACCACGGGTTGCCAACCCCTGATCCACCCCAACCTCCTCCCTTTGCAGACTTTCTTGCTCTTTATATTATGTCATTTGCTCTGAGCATCTACTATTGTCACAGATGGATTTACACTGAAGTTAGCTGAAAGCCTGGTGCATGTCAGACGCTAAAAGGATGCCTTGTGCGTCGGTATCAGATGCCAAAGGGCTTGACAAAGCTTCGATATTTGCCTATTTGAGAGTGAGAACATGCTGGCACTAATATTAATGTAGTCAAATGTGCTAATCTGATTTGCACAGAAAAGTTATGGGATAATTCTCTCTCATGTTATCTGAAAGAGCCTCAAATCAGTCAAGAAGCACCTGACATCAAAAATTATTTAAAGTAAAATGGATAAATATAAACTGAGCGTTGCATTTCGTTCCTCCCCCTACAACAACATTTAAGGATGTACCTTTTATTCCATCAGATCTATACTTTACGATCAAACTGTAATTCTCCAGTAACTTCTTGAGATCTACAGTGTTGGGGGCATTGCCTTACAAAGTAATGCATTACTGTAATCACATTACTTTACATTGCATAAGTCTGTAACACAGTAACGCAATGTGTTAGGGCACTGGAACATGTGAACGAAATTAACACTGGTGAATATTCCCTTCCTGTGGCTAAGCAAATTTGTATCTTTGCATCATGTGGAGTTTAACTGTGGTGAATTGTGACCAGCAAAGACTCAGCTTTAACCACCAGCGAAGGAATACGTGCGAAGGAGACACTAATTGTTGATAACCAGCTGATATCATGTGAGAAATGCTGCCTGGCTGGCAGTGAGTCGGAGGACAGGCATGGAACGTAAGAAAATTAAATGTAACATGTTTTGCTGTATTTATTAGCAAGCTAGCTAGCATTAGCTCGCAATCTAGTTTTCCATACTTGTCACATTAGGCACTGCCCACATTCAGCACAAATATTGCCTCGGTAGGTGATGGTCATTCACATGCATTTGCTAATGTGTGACCACTCCCTTACTGTTCCAACAAACAGTTACAAAATGTTACTTGCATTACATAAGTTCCCCAATCGGCGATGCCATCCAGTGTGCCTATGGAGAGTCTCTTTACCCTGATCAGTCTCATGATTTTCCTCATGAGATATAACCACTGCTTTAATGATAAACACGTTAAATGAGCTTAACTAGTCTGCTATAGAGCCATTGTTCGATGAGCGAGTGAGTTTGTTTAGCCCGCTAGTGCAGTTCATATGCCATTAAAATATGTTTTTTCTTCTCTTAAGTTTGTCATCATCTAATGCTGTTAGGAAGGCCAGTCTCTTATATTATTTTATTTAGTGATATATCATTTTGGGGCAATTAATATTTACACTAGGTGGTGTTAAAACTGCCTACCTCTTTTATATTTATATTGTTTTACTTTGAGCCAATTATAGAGCTTTGTTTTGTGCTGATATGGGGGCATATGTAAAGTTTAATGGTATATTATTGTTAAAGGGATATTTTGGATCTTCATGACTGAGGTTGTATGAGGTACTTATCCATAGTAAGTATATTACATGCAATACATGTCAGTTGGCATGCCCCCAGTTTGGAGAAGCAGGCAGGAGTACTGACATGGAAGCTAAAAAAATGCACTGCTTTGGATTGGAGCAGCAACAAAAGGTATTTTAGTCACCAAAAAAAAGTCGGGAAAATGAAGTCGTTAAAGACTTCCCTGTCTGGAGCAGGCTGTCTGACAAAAAGATAATATGGTAAAAAAATATTCTCAATACAGCATACTCTTCAACTTATACTTATTATTTTAGGTGGCTAAAATACATTTCTTCCTCCACTCCCTCCACTGCAGTACATTGCTTAGATTCCATGTCGTACTCAAGCCTGCTTCTCCAAACCGACATCTACTGACTATGGGTAAGAACCCCATACAACCCTAGCTCGAAAAATCCAAACCATCCCTTTTGGATGGCAATCATGTGACAGTGCGTCTCAGGCGATGTTGCAGAGCAACGCAAAAGTAATGCAATGACTCTTGTAATTAAGTATTTTCTACATGGAGGAATAAAGTCAAGCAATACACAACTTTTTTGAGTAATGACCCCAACACTGGAGATCTATGATAAGAGCACTTGGGCCCCTGGCTGAGACTCTGGATGTGCAAACCCTCCTTGCCTCCTGGCTGTCTTCTGCTGTGGCCTGCTGTGCTACCAGCTCTATGAAGAATTACCTTCACGGTTGGAAGAGGAAACTCGATTGCTGCATCCATTTACACCGATCCTTATCTTATCACACCATAATGATCAATTAGACCAGGCCTACAGCACAAATTGCCCTCATTAGATCTGCAATCATCTAGTGGGATTTTATCAAAGCTCTTTTGCATGCACATCTGCACAGGGGAAGAAAAAGGCGTTAAATCTTTACAAGTGGCCGGTTCCAGGTTTTCTTGACATGTTAGAGCACATACACTCAGGACAGCCATCATGAGTGGAGACTCAAGAAACCAGGATTTGTGTGTATTGTCCCATACACGCACACCGTCAATAGAAAGAAAAGGCATTCTCACAGACTACTGTGACGGCATGCAGTTCTGAGTCAGTGGTTCATTCAGCATTTATTTGGAGGATGAGGGGAGCCAGAAGCGCAAGTGTTGTGTCTAAAACCTCTAGAAATATGAAGCCATTGCACTCTGACCATGCTAAATCTCCTCTCTGTACAATGGTTCTGTGATGTATCTGCTTTGAAACAATGTCATGCGTCAAAGTGAGATTTCAAAGGTGTGTTTGAAGACTTCGCCCCTTATGCAAAACTGTACTGTAGCTCAGCCCTGGAGCAGATGGTGGGAGCGCGGAGGCAAAGGAGGAGAGATGGTGGACAGAGACGAAGGGTGGAGAGAAGAGGCAAAGATGAGGGGGACGGTGATGGGAGAGCATCCTAAAAGGGAACGGAAAGGGCGATTAATAAAAGTGAGAGGGCTAGAGGAGGGGAGGTGAGAGAGGAAGGGAAGGGGACCAGTGAAGGAGGGGAGGAGGCATCCTTATTTTGGCAGGGAGTCATGCTGTAGAGGGTGCAGCGGTGGAGCGATTTTCAACTTGCTGTTTTGTGCAGTTGCTGCTTGGCTTTTTCTGCCAAAGTAATATCTAACTTTGATTGAACAATTCCACTTTTTGCTGTGTTCGGATGGAGTTCATGATCTGCCCACTCCCAGTATTACTCTTTCTGGGAACCTGTGGCTGGTGCTGCTTTGATACTTTGAACTTGTAATTTTACTTTATGTGAAAAATCACATTCAGATAATTAAAAGGTCCAGTGTGTGAGATTTAGGGAGATTTGGTGGCGTCTAGCGGTGAGGACTGCAGATTGCAGTCTACCAATCGCAGCCTACAGATATCTTTACCTTCTTCCGTAAATATCCATCTGTGATAGATATCGAGAAGGAGTTAATAATTTTAGCGCAGGGGCTATCCAATGTTCTACAACAATATTTTACGCCTACACACTTAAGCCCCTTTTACACTGCCAGATTTTCTGCGAATGTTGGGCTGTTTTGCCGTCAAGCTGCGAGTGTTTAGACACACAGAGCCGGATTTGATCCGAGGTGCCCAGTTTTCCGCCTTGTAGGGTAGTCATACTGGTGGAATGGTTTAGGTCTAAACAGAGCGAGGCGGCTTTCCGCCTCGGGAGGGTCTGATGACGCCACACGTTCGACCCAGTGGCGTGGACTTCAAACCAGGAAACAGCTGATAGCAGGAATGAGTATCTAGCAGCACTAAGGAGACGCAAAGCAGAAGATGAGCAACTGGCGAGATAAAGAATTGCGCGCCCTCCTTGCCCTCGCAAACGAGAAGGCCATTAACCGTCAGATGACGGGAACCGTGAAGGACGGGCCGATGTATGAGAGAATTGCCGAAGGACTGACCAGCCGCGGCTTTCCTCAGTACGTCACTGTTTACGTCACACGCTGAGCTACACGTTTTGTTACTAGCTCACGCCCCCCGTTGCGCCGAAAAAGGCGCATTCTGTATAAACAAAAGTAGGCAAGCGGCATTTTGCCACCCTCTCCCGATTTTGTTTTTATACTGCCAATGCTGAAAGAAGACGGATTGGGCTTTCCTGCAAATTTGCACAACTCCTAAGTAAAAAGGGCTTTAGAAAACAGCTCCTAGAAGAAGATCAGCTCTCACTCAGGATTTCAGGTAAGTAGACTAAATGGTGCTTGTTAACACTGCTTATCAATCTCAGACACAGCTTGTGTCAGGGCTCTTAAAAGTTGGCGTAGAATAAGCACAAGACTTGCAGTCAGCGCCTGCCCTTGCCTTTTTCCGGGTGGGTTAAAGACACGGCATGTGTATGGCTACTAAAGCAGTTTTACTTAAAAAAATTGGTGATTTTCCGACACTGCTAGTGACGGAGGGTCTGCTAACTATGGTGGCTGATGCGGAGATTTGAAAACGGAAATGGCCCTATTTAGAGCCAGTGTTTAGCTTGTCTGTTCTGGGCTCCTGTAGAAACACAGCGTCGCAACATGGCGATCTCAGAGGAAAAGGACCCGCTCCCTATGTAGACATAAAGAACTCATTCTAAGGCAACAAAACACAACAATTCTTATTTTAGGTGATTTCACACTATAAAAACATGCTTATTATATTATATTCCATTTCTGCCAACATATTCCCCTAAATCCTACACACCAGACCTTTAAATAAATAAATATTTACATATATGTATGATAATAATTTCAATTTCTAATTTCTTCTTGTTCACAGTTAGTTCTGGTGCTATTGGTGGATCTAATACAGTAAGAGTTAAGGTTCATCTTGAACTTGGACGCAGGTGTGAAATGTTTAATCAAAGTAGAATATCACTTTAAATTCATACCACCTGTCTGCTGAACGATTCTCCTTAAAAAACCTGTATGTGCACCTTCCTCATCCTGCTTGCTGCTTGATTTACTTTCACTGCTGTTGGTTTCCTTGAACACTGTTCACTCTGCATTCAGGTTAAGAGCAACCATTTTGTTTAAATGTTTGTTTTCCTTCATTTACGACCAGAGGCTGCACATGATCTTGCTGGTCAAGGTTATAGGTGCCAGCAGCTTTTCCCAGCAAGTCAACCATTGTTACCACTGGCTGGGGTTTCTAGTTGCCAGCAGTGTGAATGCATAGTGACAGTGACATAACTTATACACGTTACTAAAAACAGAGGAGTCATGTGTTCAGACTGAGTGCGAAGTGAAGTCATTAACACCGCTGGCTGTGGTGCGGTGTTAATGACTGCCTCTATTCTTTTTATGTGACATGTAAGTCGAATGCTTTTCAAGGCATTGTGGGATAACAGGCAGAAAAAGAGCCTGGCCTGAAATGTGAGAAGATAAAGCATTGACATTTTTTAACTAACTTTGCCAGAAGTGGCAGAGGTGGTGTTGCATCCATAGCTGTCCCTAGCTGGAAGCATACGCACTGATTCCAGCTTGAACTGAGACTGATCTCAAAGTTTACAAGGAACCCCAGGTCTTTCAGCAGTTTCTTACCTTCGTCTTCTTGTCTCTGTATATTTAAGTGGAAAACACAACCAACTTTGAGATTTCTTTTGCTTAAGTTAAAAGAGAAGATCGTAATTTTCTATATAACTTTCTTATTGTCGGAAAAAAAGATAAAAATCCCATAGAAAGACCAAAACAAATAATAAATAGTTCCCACTAACCTACTGTTGCACTAGATAACATGTTCTTTTATTACAATGAACATATGCACTATAGTTTATTTTAGAGATGCACAGATTTATCAGCTGCAAATTGGTATCAGCAGATATTCACCTTGTTGTCTGCCGTCTGATAAGATGACATTCACCAATCAGAGTGGCGATTTTTTTTTTCATTTTGTGCAGACTAAAGAGCAGGGCATGAAACTAATGGCATCCTGTCATCCCAAGGACATAGAAAACATGTTTATGAAAAACAGAGATCTTTTCCTGGGATGCCTTTGGGAAAAAAGGATGCAGTAAACTTACTATCGACACGTCAAGGGACCCTACTGTTCCCCTGATAATGCTACATTGTGAACAACAAATCCATGCTGACATCAGCAGGTGAAGAGCTAGTTCATGTTAGCTGTTGGCACTGAGTATGCACTGAGTTACATTCTGATGCGTTCAAGTTCTATTTAGTAAAAGTGAGTATTGTAAATTATAACGATCTCATGATGTGTTCAAATGTAATCGTGTAAAATGAAGCTTTTGATGAGAAACTTGAATAAATACAGATGTTTGATACATTTGTTGATACTTTCACAGCAATATAAAATAGATATTAGAGAGGAAATTATGATATATTACATATAGTGAAATTATTTTTGAAGCAATTTAAAAAAGGTTTTCACATGAAAGAAGCTTAAATTTAAGGCTACTTAAGAAATGTGTATGACTGACTTTGTGCTCATTCAAAGGTAGTGTAATAAAGGACTGAATAACTTTAAAACAGTTTTTTTTTTTTTTGTGTAATGACAGTGTCTTCGTTACCCTAGCACAAAAGGGGGAATAAATAACAACAAAAACAAAATAAACAGCAACAGCATGAAAAACATCTGTATCTGCATCACTATTGTCTGTCAGCCAAATTGTTATTTTAATCATCGGTATCAGTATCAGTCCAAATTTAATAAGTGCATCCCTAGTTCGAGTCATGTAAAGTCAGTCTTATTTATATAGCACAATATTACAAATCATAAATATCTGTCAAAGGGCTTTACAACCTGTACAGTCTACCACAACATCTGCCCTAAGACCCCGAAAATCTCCCCAAAATACTTTTAACGGGGGGTAACAATTGAAGGCACCTCAGGAAGGATCTGTCTTCCAGGATGGACCAACATGCACTAGATGTGGTGTGTTTCAGAGTCAATTCTGTGTACACCATTCTGCTGCTATTAGAGCTTACCAAGTGTATTCATTTGTGTCTGAAACTAGTTCCCAACAAATGCATTATTTAATCCTGTTTGAATCAAGTTGGTTTAAAACTACAATGCCCAGTTTGTTTGTTTTTAGAATTCACTAGCCTTTAAAAAAAAACATATGAAACTATACACATGTGACACATTTTAAAAGATTTACATCTTAAGTAGAAACGAAACCAATGGGCTTATTTGAGTGCCAAAGACAGCATAAGGATATCAGAAAGTATTGAGAAATACTCATTTGTCATAGTTTGTTTTGGTCTTTTCATGGAACTTGTTAACAGGAAGAAAAATTGTAGATAACACCAGAACAATTTCAACTTGCACATTTTGACCTCAGTTCATGCCACCTCAAGCAAAACCACATCAGTCTGAGTCTCTTGTTGTTTCCATTAGCTTTTTAGGCAATGGCACCACCTCTAAAAGTTGCTTTGCATTCAATCTGAACAGACTTTGACAGTAACTATGAGCTAAGATTCACAGAACATATTTAAGCACATTCTTTGCCAGTGACTGACCGAACATCATTAACCTAATTCTAAGTGATGCAGTCTGCTGCATCACAGGTTGTGTTCAGGTTCATGCAGTCACCAAGGCAGACATGCACTGGACATCCACAGAGCTGAGGAGGATGCACACACAAGCCTCTTTCTCTCTCACTCACTCTTCTGTTTTTTTTTTTTCAAAGACAAACACATATTCAGTCCCTCCAGTTGCATATATCATACATATTTAATTCATATGTATTTATCTATATACTGCCTCAGCATAAAACAAATCATTCCACCCACCACACCCTGCCCCAGCATGCCTCCCTCCTTCCCTCCCACGTTCAGTCTGACTTCCCTGGGTCGTGCAGAGGAAGGAGAGTTAAATACCTGAGCCTCCGGGTACGTTAACATGGTCAGAACGACGGATGAGTATGTGTGTTTGAGTGTGTGTGGGTAAAGCAAAGAGAGGTGGACGAGGCGATGAGCCATGGTGGTGTTCCTCCCCTTGGCGAACAGATAGCCTGGGCACTTAAAGGGTTAAAGGTGTCTGGGGCGCCCTCACCCCCACGAACTGACCGTCAGGGACCTCCAGCCCGGAGGACGGGGGGAAGATGAAGAGGTGGGAGGCAGGGGTGTGGTTGGGTTGGAGGCAGGATGGTGGCTTAAATGGTTGTTGAAGAGGTGGGGTTGAAAGGTGTGTGTGGTGGAGTTTGGAAGGGCAGAAGGCTTAAATATGGACTATAGGGATATATTCAGACAAGGGTGGAGGCTGGGTTTGGGTGGGGATAAAGGCAAGCTAGGGAGCAATGGGTGACACATGTTCCTAACATACAGCACGCAAATTCAAGTGAAGACTGTGCAACAACTTGTCCTGATATAAACTGTCAGATGTGGTGAGAGGGGCAAATTTGCACCTTTTCTCCTTTAAATTATTAAGTTTAACTAAATCAAAATTTAGCAAAAAAAAACTAAACAAAGAAATAAGTGAGTTCTGCTTTTTCTTTTATAGTGCCGCCAGCCAGGAAAAAGCAGCATGAGCATCGGCAGACTTTAAATTATTATTATTTTTTTTACATTTCTTTCAGTAAATGCTAAACGCTAAACTAAGATGGTAGACCTAGAAGCAAATTTGCAAATCCTATGATAGCATGGCCCGCCTGACTCTGCCTAATTCTGTCTCTGATTGGCCTACCTTGACATTCTTAACTTAACCCTAACCAATCCCACTCATCTTGCCGAAACCTAACCAATCCAAGCAACAAAGGCAGGGAGTACTAGGCAATCATAGGGAGGGTAAGGTGGGTGACTCCTTTGCTACTTTAGGATTTGCAAATTTGCAACCTGGAATAGCTCATACCTGCTAAACATTAGCATATTCGCATTTCATTGTTAGCATGTTAGCATGCTAGAGATAGTATTTAGATCAAAGCACAGTCAGCATGGCTGTAGACTCTTAGGGTCTTGCCTTACATCCAGGGCAAATCGGTGCAAAGCAGTACATAGTAATGAGCAACTGTCATTGCTAGTTTCAGACGGATGCAGTTGCTACTTTCACAGCCAGCAGTGCCCACGTTAAGTAAGTAGCAAATGTGCTTGCTCCGATCTGTTTGCCCATGTTGACTGACAAAAACCTGATCTGAAGTCAACGGTGCAGTATTTTCCTGCTATGTATCGGACGCATTATTTATTAAGTAAGATGCACCTACAGAGGTGGGTTAGCAATGCGCACATACCCTGCTTGTAACACACAGGGGTGTGGATGCAGATGGGTAAATTAAGAGCAGGGCTGCACTTTAGACTATGTGGTTTAATCTAAATAGGGCCCTTAGTCTTTTTAAAAAATTTTCCTGAAGTATCGTGTCGTTTAATGTTGATAATAAGGGTGTGCTGGTAGGAAGAACTGGACTGACCATGAGGTATAAATTATGTATGACCAGCTTGGAGTTGGAGCAAGTTAACAAAATGTAGCCAAAATAGACAATCAAATGCATTTTGAAGGAAGTAATACCTCACTTTGTGTTTACTAAAGCATTAAAGGTTGTTTGGAGAGTTTCTGGAGCACTGAAAATGATTCAATATCCCCTTGTTCACTCTCTTTGCTGTATGTTAGGAATAAAAATGGTGTAAGGGGGACGAGGTAGGGAAATCTGGTAGACGCGTGAAATGTCATGATGATAGGCAAAAAGCTCTAATGAAAGAGGGAGTTGAAAGGTATCTGGAAAGAGGTGAAGGCATCAGCAGGAACCAAAGCTGTGGAGGGCCTGGGGGAGGTGTTGGTAAGCAAAGGTTTGGGGGATTAAAGTATGGTATTTAGATGCAAGAAAAGAGGAAGGGATGACTCACGGCCTGGTTGGTGCAATTATCAGAGCGGCATGGATTGGGAAATAGGCGACACAAGGGAACAGGAGCAAGGAAGATTGGGAAAAAGAAAATGTTGAGAAGGAGCAGGTGGTGCTTTATAATATATTAGGTCAGACAGCGAAGGGGAATGATGTTTGGGATTAGTCTTGGGGTAATTGTTTCAGGCAAGGTTTGGGGTTTGTGGGGAGTGAAAGGTGGGTGAAGACAGTGTAACTACACTCTAAAAACTAATTAAGTACTCTAGGGTTCCTCACGTGAAACTACAAGAGAACTATCCAAAAACTTCAGACATTTCTGACGGTACTGTGACACTGGTTTCTAAGGAGTACCTCAGGGTACCCTCTGAGTTTCTCCACAGATTGCAGCATTAAGAAAAAGCTAAATGTTATGAGGAACCCTTTTGGTGTTTTAGAGTGTAGGTAATGATCATCCAGGACATTAGGAAAGGAATTTAGTTAAGGATCATGGCTGCTGTCCAGATGAAGGTGAAGATGAAACGTAGAGAAAGACCTGCTGATACGATGCCACATGTAGTGATGACCAGTGAAAAGATAGTTGTGGAAATGGTGAAAGGGTAGACTGCAGGAGGGAGGGACATGAGGATACAATGACAAGACTGCAGAAATAAGTTTAAGAAAGAAAGAAAGAGAGGACGAAGACAGACAGGAAACCAATAAACAAAGAAAAGAACAAGGCAAGACTAGAGCAGAGAAAACAGTGGAAGAAGAACAAAGAAGAACAAGGGAGAATGCATTATAGGAAAAAAGAAGAGTTTAGAGCCACAAGGGGAAACAGGGACAGAGTGAAAAGACAGAAAGAGCAGATAATAGAAAGACTAGGACAGGAAGTGATGATTTCTGAAGTACAGCACGCTGAGAAAATAGGAGCAAAAGATCAGCATTGCCTGGTGTATCGGACGCACAAGGCTGGGCGACAAGGGTCTTTCTGTGGATGGTGGAATGTGTGTGTGTGTGTGTGTGTGTGTGTGTGTGTGTGTGTGTGTGGGTGGGGGTGGGGGTGGTGGTGATGATGAAGAGGAGGGTAGGGGGGGTACACTTACGTGAAGGCGAAGGCCACAAGAGCACCACTAACCACTATAAAGTCCAGAATGTTCCACAAGTCGCGGAAGTAGGAACCCTGGTGGAGAAACAAGCCCAGGACCACCATCTGGAAGACACACAGCACACTCAGTATAACACAAATACACACACACACACACACACACACACACACAGTAACTTATGCAACACACTCACAGCAACCTATCACCGGAAGAAAATGCTGACATTGAAAATTTTTGCAAACCTTAAATACATTACGTTCACGACTTTTAAATGTATCTTGACAATGTTTCTAACATGACGCTGTTACTGTTCCCTGTATGGATATTGCAATGAAATGCAAATATTTTTTGACCAAGACGTCACTGTGTTTCTTGCCAAAATAGTGCGAGAAAAAGCAATTGTTTTTACTAAGACATCGCTGCATTTCCTGCCGAGATTGTGCCACCAAAACCACATATTCTAAGCCAAACATGATCTTTTTCTAACCATAACCAAGAGGCTTTTGTGCCTAAACCCAACCATGCCTTAACTACAGCATTACCGAGACATTAAGCTACATAATGAATATGAATGCAACATATCCAAGATTTGCAGAAAGGTACAATGCCAACATTTTTACTGGTGATTGGGTTTCTCACAGACACACAACACAAATAAACAAAAAACACTCATGGACACAAAACCACAAAAATCAATATCAACATAAACAGAAAAAAAGACACACAAAAAGCACAATCATACAATTATGCAAAAGCAAAGGCGTTAAAAACCCCCACACATGCACGCATACACACACACACACACACACACACACACACACACACACACACACACACACACGTGATACTTTGTTACCTTGATCAACATTTCAAATGTGAAGACGCCTGTGAAAACGTAGTCAAAATAACGCAGCACCTGCAGAGTCAACAACACCATGAAATATAATTATCATACGAGTGGAGGGAGACGAAGAGAGAAGCAGAAGATGAATCAGTAAAAGAGAAAAAAAGAAGAAACACAGCAGGAGAGATTAACAAAGAGAGAAAGAGACAAACAATCAGACACCAACCAGGGCCTAATCCTAATCTTAATCCTGCTTTCACTTTCTATTTTCTGACTGCCATTTCACTATATCTATTTGTCATATCCAATTTCCCCTTTTTAGTGACTCTCTCATTAATATAAGAATTTTCCCTTTCTATTTTCTGTCTAAAACTGTAAGATTACCATTGCCAAAAGGAAAAAAAACATTTACAATGCTGCTTTACTGCATTACATGTTTCATTTAAAAAAAGGATTTTGAATGGACTAAGAATTACGTTACTTAGAAAACCTGCACTATGTTGATCCAGGGCCCATTGTAGTTTGTCGAGTCTGGCTCATAGGATAGACTGTGGGTATAAAGCAAGCAGCAACCTCTGAGGCTGAAAAATGAAACCAATGCGAAGTGCCAAAAACTGCAGTTCATCGAATGACCACTTGAGGCTGACTTCAAAACAGAGTCAATCCACACAGATCCCCATGTTAAGCCAATGACAGGCTTCCCGCATGTTGGTATTCTCAAAATCCCCGTTGTTATGTGAAACTACTCTTGCATACCCAGACCTATCTCCACACTTTTTTTTAGTGCTTTGCATGAAACAAAAACGTCTGAGCTGGCACCTTACACATTAAAAAAATCTTTTAATGTTTTTGGAGGAGTTTCTACGCCAAACAAGTTCCCGCATGAGAAAGGGAAGGGCACATCACTTCATCTGCGCCTAGCGCTGCCCAAGACAATTCTGATTGGTTTAGAAAAACACAAACAACAACACCCAGAGCGTTTTTTTTTTTAGTATGGAGTTATGATGTGCTCAACCAGACCTTTCTCTAGTGCCAGCACTATTCGAGATAGGTCTGGCTTTGTGAGACTATAGTTTGCCTACATCTTGTCACAAAACTTTTTTCTTGCAAAGGTTGCTCAGACCTTGACCCAAAACAGGTGGTTTTCATATATCATCCAGCATGAAGCCAGGCAACTGCCAAATGATGCCATCTGTGATGCCATTTGAAAAAAAAAAATACTGTGAAAATGTCTACGATCCCCAACAGACATGTTCTCTCGAAAGTATATGTTAAAAGTTGTCTATAAGTGGGGCTGCCATACATACTGTAAAACGTATTATATAACCTGTATAACCGGCAGTTTTAGCACTTATTTTTACTGTAAAGATGATATCCAGATAATTTTTAAACATGCTGTTGTATAACCAGAACCAGAATGCTGCCCAGCCTTAGAGCAAGACTTAAAAAAAACTGTCACTGTCATTATCACCGTTACTAACCCCTCACTAATGTGATCCCACCCTAAACTCTCTCTCTGCTCTTAAGCTAATTTTACTTTAAGAATTCTAAACCAACCTCTGGACAAGGGAAAATTGTTTTTCTCATCTGTGTATCCTTCAGAGACATTTTATTTTTAAAAGGATATAGACGCACAAACATTCACAGGCGGACAGAGACACACACACACAGAGCAATGTCTCACATTGTTTCGCGGTGACTCAGGCCAGACGGGGTCCTCTGCAGCGAGGGCGATGCTGCTCATAGCGATGACAGACAGGATGCTGAACTCAAAATACTTCAGAGTCAGGATGTAGTGACAGCACTTTCGAAACCTGGTGCAAACACACAGACGCATTCACGTGTTGACACAAAAAAAAGGCACACAAAACAAACTGTTTAAATATTTCTAGGCCCAGAGAAAAGAATGTTCATATTCAGTAACCTTTACGTGTCCTCAACAGGACGATGTTTTACAACAGTGTTTGACCAACACACACACAAACACACACACACATACATAAATACTCACGGGTTTGTGGTGGACATTATGAAGCAGGAGCTGTAGGGAGGCATAGGTTTGGGGCCATCTTCATCTCCGCCCTCGTCTTCTTCCTCCTTCTTCTCCTCGTTCTTTTTCTGGTCGGTGTTGGCATTCTTGTTCACTGAACAAAATGAAAAGAGAGAACAGAGGCAGAGGAGTGGACAGACAGACAGACACACAGACAGAGGTCAGCTTCACACATGAAACACATCCTCCAGCATTGTTTCAAGAACAGAACTGAATGAGACTGGATTTACACCAGTGTCAGCTGGTAAAGCAATGCTTTTAAAAGGGGCCACCCCACTGATTTTACTTGCCAAAGTTAATTTACTCTTCATGGGGAGCACTGCTCAGTGTGTGAAAACAGTTGGGATGTCTGTTGCGGAGGAGCTTTGTCAAATCAGAAAATTATCTGTATGTATCTTTGAGAGATGTGGACACAGGACTGGATGATATGGCTTAAAAATAATATACGATATTTTTAAGTGATGCATTATATATATCGCAATATTTTGAAATCTTCTTTTGCGTACTGTAGACTGCTGAAATACAAAATTATTAAATGAACTACAGTTACATTAAAGTTAAATACAGTAGCTACTGTCATAATTAAGTTAAATAAAGTATTGTTATAAATCAATAAATCAAAGCTGAACCACTGATGCTTTTATTTTGAAGCACCCAGCTCGTCTTAGATCGGGTGTGTTGGGTTTTTTTTGACGTAAACTTGAAGCTTCCAATAAACAGCAGTTGTTTGCCATTAGCGGAGAATTAAACTGTTGCTGTTACACATGACGATTTATTCACTGTGAGCTGGAAAAAAAAAAACAGCTCTACAGTTTATATATTAATAGTATTTGCAAGCCCCACTGGTGCTCCATGGTTAAAACAAAACAAAACAAATGTCTTGTATGGTTTGTTGTGGTTTGTCATGTCTTTTTGTCTGATTTGTTTTACTGTGGTTGTACTGTGTCTATTTTGTGTTGTTAAAAAAAAACAAAAAACAAACTGGTGCTCCATGGTTGCAAAATATGACTAAATAGTCACAGTATAGAGCCCCACAGGTACAAAGACACATGCATCCTCTGCTATGCTATTGGTAATCTCATGAAGTTAAACTGTTACCATGGTGCCATTAACGTGATGATTTATTCATTGTAAGACTGAAACAAGCTAACAATTCTCTGGTCCATATATTAATAATATATGTAAGTCACAGTTGGTCGCAAAATGCTACTAAATAGTAACGTTAGCAGTCTGGAGCACTGCAGAGGAGAAACACGCTTCACCCTGCTCACACAATATCATTTGGGAGAGAGTGGTCTAGATGGGCAGAGGAGTGTTTGCAACATATCATATTTGTGAGTATTTCATGGTGTGTGTGTGTGTGTCTGTAAGAGGGGGAGAGCCACAGGAGAGAGCAAGAGAACCGAAACGCAAAAGTCACATTTTGGTTAGTTTAAAAAACACGACGTGGCTATTATACCCAATATTCATGATATAGTCATTTTATATATTGCACGTGGAAAAAGCCGCAATGCATTGAGTATGTTCTATATTTTTCCCACCCCTACATGGACATTTACCAGTCAGGAGGATTGAGATTGTACGATCAAGTGTTTGTTGTAGGTTGAACAATACTTGTGATGAAAGAGTCAGGATGTCTTGGCCTCTGCTGCATCAGATTTGATAATCTGTCTATTGAAATGTCCCCCAGCTTTATAGAAATACAATACTAAATCACTTTAGTATTCTTGGGTATTACGTTTAATACTTAAGAATAACTAAATACTATAGAGACCCTTAATTAAGACATCTGTATTGAGCTGTAAAGTCCACAGCACTATTTGGGCTGTAGTCATAAGACAATATTTACTGACAGCCTGTTCTCATTCCCAGGACGTCAAATATGGTGGCTTAGTAGGTGGCCTTCAGCATCTAATTCCCACACACAAGGCACCCCTTTAGCATCTGTATGAGACGCACTGAGGTTTCAACAAACTCTACAGCAGTGACGAAGTATAAAGAACGAGAAAGTCCAAGTGGGGTGGGAAGGAGGGGTGGATGAGTTAAACAAACTCAGGACTTTCACCCAAGAGACCACTGTTTGTGTCCTGCGTGAAACATTGATTTTTCACTGTGTTACATCGTTAACATCACGTGACATAAGTGTCACATGACATAGTCATTAAATTACTTAAGTTACATGACAAACATACTTATTTTAACCCAAACCATTTTCTTTTTTCTAAACCTAACCAAGTAGTTTTGTTGCCTTAAGTAGTTTTGGTAAAGAAATGTTTCCTGTGAACATGGCAGTTTATTTTGAAAAAGACACTACGCTAAGCCCCCAGGAACAGTGCCAGACTTTAAAGCCAATCTGATATAGTGGCCAAACTGGAATTACAGGAGCATGGCAAAGGCAAAGAGTTGGGACATGACCTTACTCTCATAGAGCCATACCTCTGCCCAACATGATGCATATGTAGAGAATTTCTAGTCATTAACTGTGCACAGCCAGTCCTCTACTTTCATTATGTTAAGAGATTTGTGACGCACTTTCATCGTCTGTATACCTACTTATACCCTCATTTACACATGACTGATCCTCCAAGATGCTCACCTTGCAGGATGGCGTTGGTGGAGGGGTAGGGGTAGACAGGTGGCATGTCTATCTTTGTGTACTCGGGTTTGGCCATGCTGGTCAGGATCAGACTGTCCATGCTGTGGAGCAGGGTGTGGGTGTCTGCATCACGGCAGTTCAGCAGGTTATTGACATGATCGGGATGGTCGGGGTGATCCGGTGGGAGGGCGTAAGGGTGCTCATGGGCACTGGCCAGCTTGCTATTGTTGCGGAAGTTGTCCAGGTCCTCGTTGTATTGTTGTATGGGGCGAGTGGTAGAGAGGCTGGGCCCAGTGCTGTGGTGCTCCCTGATGAGAGAGGGTGCGGAGGGATGGACATAAAAAATGAAATGAAGGGCAGAAGAGAAGAGCAAGGATTAAGGATTAGGTGATGGAAGAAGCATTTTATCAAAAACACCAGATGTAACACCATATTGGTGATTGCAAGATGTGCACTGTCTCCAGTACTGTTAGACACAACACGTACAAACAGACTGTTTAACTTAGAGTACACAGACAGTATCTCACATTTCTGGATCGCCTGCCACAACATACCCATCACCTGACTAGGGGTGGGTATTGGTACTCAATACTTTTGAGATATTGACTAAAATAACCCAGCACCAAGTGGTATCAAAACTCCTCCAGTCAAACAATACTTGCATTAAATCCCTTGTACCTAGATCTAGAAAAAAACTGCTTACTCATAGGGTTTTGCTCACAGCCAATCACCGCAAGTGTTCTTCGATTTAATGCAGCTTGTAATCGGCCCACTGTTACAACAGCTACAACCCATACAGTCAGTGGTGTGGTGAAGTTGAGCATGATGTATTTGGCAGAGCTGCAGTTCAGCGTGCCAAGAAACCAGACTTCTGAAAGTATGGCTATACTACATGCCAGTAGCATTATACGTAACTGAATGCTTCCATTTACATGATGGGTACCTAATGTCATGGAAAAAGAAGTTATCAAATTGAAGTACTCCACTGGTACTGTTATCACTTTAAGAGTACTGATATTGGCACTGGTATCACTGAGAGACACCCAGACATTGAGAGCACCCAGGGGAAGGTCCTGAGTATAGGGGTACAATTTAGGTCTCAGAACTGAGAACTCTGTATCAGAATATAGGTCATTTGGATATGAAAAAGAAAAACATTCTGTGGGTCCACAAAATCAGGCTGCTATTCGTTGTCCACGGAGCAGCTCCAGACTTTATACTCTAAGACATCACAAGTTTGAGACTTACTTCTCTGGTTTGGTTTGGTTTCACAAATGTTGATTGAACTTTCCAAGGACATGGAAATCACACTGGAATTCTTAATTTAGGTGGTGTTTTCCTTTAATGACCTTTTTGGACTGGCATGGGGCATTGGGAGAGACAATAATTAGTTGGCACAACAACAGCTGTCAGATAGCCAATCACATACACTGCTAAAGAGCCCTTAAGGTGTTTTCATATTAGATATGATTGACTCGTACCATGCACAAGTACAATGTCCTCCCTATCCACTCCCCCAATGCTCAGCTTTCCCATAATGCTGTTTTATACCTGAGTCCACAATAAAACAACAACTATTCAAACATAGTGGCCTCTCAAGAAAAACAAGCACATGTCTCTGTCACCACACTCTCCACATTCGTTATGATGCCCTTAAATTCATTGATGGATATAAGTATTTCTAATTTTAGATCTTTTTGAAGATTGTTTCATGTCCAATGTGATCTGTTAAAACTGAGGGTACATTAAAAGGCAAGCACCTGGAGGAGCATAGCTGGTAATACCCACCTATCAGCCAAAAAGCCACTGGAATATACAGCATACCCACTTCCTCCTTTTTACCTACCATCTATCAGTTCACCCACCTCAACCACCATTACACTATTGGTACAGTGTAAAGAAGAACACCAATTGCAAGACCCCAAGCCCATACAAAGGAGTCAAGCTTTGCATTGTGCCTGCTATGCTTTACATTTTGGAGTCAATGTCAAGAACGACCCTCTTGCCTGGCGTCCTGCATTATCACCCACGGCGGCAGATTACAGGAGACTGGCAACATTGAGAAATGCCTTTCCGACTGTGCTCGCTAACTGCTACTCATGTTAAATAGCAGCCCACTTCTGTGTTTTGGTACAATTGGTTTTCACACCTACCAGAGCACACAAGATCTTTACTCGAGACCACCTTTTCAAAAGGACTTGGGCACGGATCGATGTACCGTGCTTGAGTACGGTACACAGTGTTCACACTAATCAAACAAATTGGACTTTGGAGTCAAGTGTACTTGGATTTGGGCCAGGGTTCCTGATGTGAAGGCCTCCTTAGTCTGCACGCAAATGTTCTTGGAAAGTTACTGGCCAGAGTGTCAGGTCACTTCCTCTTTTCTTAAAGATAAACTTAAGTGCCTTTTTAACATTTGTGAGGTTGTAATTTAAGACATGCACACAGAGTAAATAAACCCTTGTGTCACTCACTTTCTGGTGCGATGTCCTCTGCTCCTCTCCTGGTTGCCGTGGCGATGCCGTCTCGTCTTCCGTCCTTCCCCTTCCTCGCCTTTCTCTCCCTCTCCTTCTGTTCCCCTGGATCTGTGTCTCCTGCCTTCCTCCCCCTCCCTGGCTGCTCTGCGGTGCTGCCGGGATCTTTTGTGTTCGTTGTTCCCGTCCACCCCCTCGCTATGGTGGGGAGACACACTGCGAGCCTCCCTGCCTTCCCTATTCCTGCATCTGTGGCCCCTGTGGCTCCTGTGGCTGTGCCTCTCCTCCCCCTGCTGGCCCTCCACATTGCCCAGAGATGTGCAGCTGAAGCCGTGCTCCATGCGGGTCTCAGCCGGCTGACCTGTTTCTCCATTGTCTGGCCCTACAACTTTCTGGTGATGGTGGTGGTGGTAGTGATAGTGGTGGGCAGCTCGGCGGCAGTGGTCCATGTCCTGGCGCCGGTACTCCTGCTCCAGAGGCACCTCCCCAGGTTGGGTCTTGTTGGTGTTGTTGTTGCGGTTGTCCTGGGGGTTGACCACCAGTGGCCGGTCCAGGTGGGTCTTCATATCACCACGTCCTTTCCGTGGGTAGGACATCTGGATTTGGGTAATAGGGTAGCAGATAGGATGGGTGGGTGCTGCTAAAACTTCAGACACATCTTAAAGGGTACGACGCCAAACCACAAAATGACACATTTTGTTACTTACCTCAAGTGTTACCTTGTCATGCTTATAAGTTTTGGTTGGATTTGTTTCTGGTTTTGAGACATTGGCCTCTAAAGCCTCTGCTGCCGCACAAATACATGGAAGTTGAAGGAAATTTAATTTGTGGCGCTCAAAGTATCTAAAAATTACATTTGAATAATTCAACAGCAAAACAACATCCCTATTAATTTTGTTAATGGCTTCACATTTTCAGTGAAAACAGTTCACAATGTCTTCTATGGATTATCCACAGTAACATGACGTTGTTTCTTTTTCTAATACAACTTTACAATTCTTTGAGAACCATGTATACATTTCGACTGACCTTCATTGTATTGGGGTGGCAGCAGAAATTTCAGAGACTGCTAATCTCCAAACCTGAGCACATGAAACTGAACTTATCTGCATGGTAACTGCAATATATTTGTTGATGATTTTGGTAAACTGACCCTTAAAAGCCAGTTTTGATTGGTGGAAAATGTAACACCATCTCCGCGTTTAAATAAACTGCTATGAGGCTGAGCCATGTACTGTAGCTATAGATTTGGGTGTTTCTTGTTAGCAATTTCAGCTTTAAAGGGATAGTTCAGATTTTTTTTAAATGTGGTGTATGGGCTACTCATCCATAGACAGTATGTTACATATAGTAGATGTCAGTCGGCACGCCCTCAGTTTGGAGAACCAGGGTGGAGTCCGACATGGAAGCTAAGCAATGTACTGCTGTGGAGAGGTCAGCAACAAAATGTTTTTTAGCCACCTAACAAATGTCCAACCTAAAAAAAACAATATCAGTTTAAATGTATGCTATATTTGGAATATTTTCACTGCTTTAGCTTAATGTCAGACAGTAATTTCTAACTGTAAAATGAAGCCATTATATTAGCCTTATATGACCCTCATATAAAGCCAGACTCCATTGCGAAAAACAATGATTTAACATTGCTAAACACAGGAGCTGCCACCGATTCAAACAGTTATTTTGATTTTGTTATTGTGTGACTTTGGAATTTAAAAGGGTTAGTTCATATTCCCCAAAGTCACACAATAACACAAACTAACTGATTGAAGCCGCGGTAGATCAGCAGCTCCGGTGTTCAGCAGGCCAAAAAGACTGCTTTTCGCAATGGAGTCTAGTGGCTTTAACGAGAGCATAGATCGGGAACTGAAGCCGTTTACAGCCTCCCCATTGGAACAGGCTGGCTAGCATGTAGGACTCTAGCCTTCTTCTTAAAACCGTGAGCATGCCGACTGACATCTACCTTAAGTAATTTACTGATTATTAAGTAACCCATACAGTCTCACATAAAAAATAATTCAAACTATACCTTTAATTCACATTCTCTTGCTCAGAATGTCCAATCATTCACTAACTGTCAGCTGTACACATTTCTTTTTAGACAAGGCAGTTTTGGAGATGATGACTATACAGTTTAAGTAAAGGCGGTTTGTGAGATGGCAGGAATACTTGGATGAAGCCCTAATGCAAAGGTGGACCATAATGTGTGGGTGTAATATTTACTTTGGTTGTACATTTATACCACTGCTTGATGAACAAAGCAATTATAAAGTGCATTTTTTAAAAGCATAGATCTTGAACAATGACTGTCGTGCTTATTAGTATCTGTATCAAACTCTGCGCAATATATAAAAATTGCATTTACATGGTTATTAGGTTGCAGTAGCAGTTTGCTTCAACGCCGGCACAAAGCACACAGTGCAGGCCAGCTTTGACCTTCATTCAAGCAGCTTATACCTAACTTACACCTCAGTTTATCCAGAATAAACCCAGAATTTGCAACACTAGCACAAAATTTCCCACCAACCCGGTTCCCTCCCCTGAGCCACAGATATACACAGTTCACCATTTTTGGCTCCACATGAACAATTTGAAATCAAAATTGTCATGTTTTTTTTTTTTTTTAAGAACCACAAAATGGCAAACAGCTCCAGCTGTGAATACACAGTTTGCCGAGCCATATCCAGTCGACTCCTGATCATCTTTGTGATTTCTTTTTTTTTTTGAAGTGCGTTAGACTTCGCCCCGCTCCAATTTTCTGAGTCCACTGCCTTCTTTGGGTACAGCTCTGGATTTCTCTGCATGCCCCACTTTAATAATGCATCGCTCTCAAGCACGCAGCTTCAAGCCGTCCCATATAGCAGCGGCTAGCGCAATAATAACACTCTTTCACAGGCTTAAAGGGACATTACACCCTGGAATCAGAACCTCTGTGTAGTGCAGTATGACCCAGAATACACAGTGGTTAAAAAGCAGGTCAGGCCCTTGTGTTAGTTCAGTGTTTCCACTGTAGATCACAACACATTACACACAGATAAGCTGAAATGTAATGGAATTACAGAGTGATCTAACACCAGGCTGAAAAGCTATGTTCAACTGTTTTATCTCCGTCCACACCCAGCATCGCCCATGGATGTGGTTGGTAATGTCACAGTGCACTTACACACCCTGGAGTACACTTCTGCATCACTGCAGCAATGTGAGAAGTTGGAGGTCAGCAAAAACAAGATTTCCAGCTGATGTTTAATCGCTCTTTGTAAACAGATTTTTTCAAATGAGGAGATGTCAACAGTTAAAATTAATCAGTTAACCACCAAGAATATTTATGACCACATAAGTCTAGGTTGATTTTGCTACTCTTCAGTTTACTGCGCTGTGCACCAACCGGGTGGGGTGTGGTGGGAGCTAGCAGTTATTCAACGCTGTCTTGACCCAACAGCGTTGCTGTGGAAACATTGTGCCTACCCTCCGGTCTCTCCCCAGGTTGCCCTGAGCGGCTAAGCCGCATAGCCCCTTTAGCATTGTTACCTATCCCTGTTAGCTCTGTTAGCAGAGTCAGCACAGCTAGTGGTGCTAACATACAATGGTTTAACAATGCAAAAGGGGTTTTGCGGCTCAAAATGAAGACGTCTACTCACTACTTGTATGGTAGGGGAGGACTGGAGGGTGGCCACAATATTTCTGCAACAACGCTGTACTGTGGCAACACTAGCTACCTCCCACCTGCCCAGGTGGGTCTCAGTGCAGAGCAGCCATGGCTGCAAAGTTTGCTGATCAGTGGAGACCAGGGGGTGTGCCGCAAGCCCCCAGGAACAGCGCCATGCTTTGAAGCCAATTTTACATAGTGGCCTAAAGTGGAATTACAATGACCAGGTTTGTCACCTGATGCCATCGGGCTGAAATGCTTGTCCCCATAGTCTTACATCAGTGGATACATTTTGCTAAATGATTCATTTCGCTATCACGATTTGATCTATTCAGTCAGATAACATTTCGATAGTCTTGGAGTCCAGCAAGATTAAATCATTTTATCCCCATTAAAGTTAACAGAGCGCTAAACTGGAAGTTAGCCACTTAACTCAACGGCCAAAAGTATCTCGTGCACTTGCTCTGTGCTGTACTTGCTCTACAGTACAAAAGATTCAGGCACTGTCATACTGCTGAGATAGAGCTTTTTTGGCTTTATGCACCAATGAGCAATTACCATGGGAATGTCTGTTAATACATCCATGGTGGGCAGTGGATATGTTTCCACATGTTAATGCTGCTAACCGGCTGTCTGTCAGCAAAGCCAACAAAAAAAGGCAAGACATTTACATCACGACAGATTAAAATTTCACCACCTCTAAATGGATAGCACTTTGAAATAAAGCTCATTGAGTCAATGCAGACTAAAACTGTTGGCCTAATCATGTATTTCACCTTAAGGGATATCAGGCTACTGAAAGCAAAACTGACCAAAACTGACATCCCTAGAAGGTTCACAACAACATAGCATGCCATGGTAACATGGCAAGTGACCAGTTTTCTAATATAGGCCTGTGAAAGGTCTATCATCAGAGAAGCAGAACACAATGACTGGTCACCTACCATATTGATAGGAGCTTTCTTACAGGGACATTTGAATGCCACTGTCGGTACCATTAATGGGGATCAGGTTCAAATTTGTCTAAGATATGTTTTTTGGGCCGCATGCTTAGGTCATTTTTTTGGACACAAATGGCAAGAAATCAGAATTTCCTGATTTTTGATCTCACATGTGTATCCACTTTTCAGTTTGATACTTTTTCAGTTGACATCCAAGAGTCGTTCATGCGCTAAGAATGTTGGGTGAAATGATCTGAAGTGACGTGGGTCTCATTTCCAGAGCCCGACCCGAACATGGATGATAATGTCCCTTTAAGTGGTTAAACACATTACAACAAATATTCACCATATATATCAGGAGTAGACCGCATATATATGTGTATATGTGTGTCTTTTTTAGGGGCGGGAATCCTCACCTCCTCCCCTTCCCCTCCCACCTTCCAATCATCCTGCTCTAGCTCGTTGTAGAGCGCCTCGCGACTCGTCATCAGGTTCTGTCGGCGGATCTCGCTCGTTCTCTGCTCCCACACTGACTTGTTGCCCTTGGTGTGGTTCTTCTGCTGCTCCTTACTGTGGGGGTCATTGGTAGGGGATAGAGAGATAGAGAGATAGAGGGTAGATGTCAAAGAAGGAAATACACATGCATGTGTTTGGAGAGTTTGGAAAACTCTGAGCGTACAATTGGATAAAGAGACTTGGATTATAAAGCACAGGTTGTGTGAGAGTTTGTAAAAAGATGGTTTAATATAGTTTTGCTGTTGTTACATGAGGACCCTGTTTACTTAAATTCATGAAGAATGTTTGCCTTTTTTGGATTCTGTGTTTATTGTGGAGGAGTGCAAGAGGTTTTCTTCAGGTAACATGGGATAGGTAACTGATCATTTTATAGGTGAAAAATTATTTTCGAAAAGGAAAGAAAGAACTTCAGAACAAAAATGAATAAAACAAATGTGGCTATAAAAGTACACTCAAGCTAAAGTTTCAACAGGAGACCATGTAACAGTACGTACGATGTGTGAGTGAAGAAAACAGGAACTGAGAAATTGAACGATGACATCCACAGAGCTTCAGTCTCACTAGCAGTGCACAAAACATGCAGTGTTTTCACATTGAATATGAATTACATCGTCCCCTAATTAAAAGTGTTTGTAAGTTTAGGACAATGTGTTTAATTTTTCTTCCAGAAATGACATTTGGAAAAGCAGGATTCAGCTTCTATCAGAGGACTATATATTTACACGTATTCATACTGGCTGGTGTTCTCTTTGAATGTAGCACTACCAGCTCTTGTGTTACTGAGTGAACCTGTCACTTCAGGAGTGTTTTGGGGTTGTTTGCATTCTTTGTGTTGCTAGTGTGGTTCTTTCAGGAATGTGTTAAGACAGTGGTTCTCCAATTTCAATAATACACCCCCTTTAATATATTTTTTTCAGCCAAGAACCTCCTGACTGATGGAAAACATTTTCAATAGAAACACACAGTGAACAAATGTAAATGTGATTGTGTTTCTCACAGCAGTTGACAGTTTATGGCAGTTTGCACTGACTGTGATTTATAGAACTTACATTTACTTTTTTTAAATAAACTTAAGTATATATTTTTTTTGTAGGAATTATACATGAATTATATTTTCCAAATTGAAATGAACCTCATGTGCCCCCTGCAGTACTCCAAAGTACCTCTAGGGTTAGCAGTACCTGTATTTGGGGAAAACTGTATTTAAGGAGCTGGAAATTGCACCTCCAGTTTGTCCCAGTGGCCAGTGGTGGTACTGCATTTAAAAAAAATTCCTTACAGCCAAAAAAATCTTTTTTTTCCATAAGCCACCATTATAGGGGAATTTCTGACACACTTTTGAAAGGACGCCTCCTACTATTAAGTATAAACCATTAAACAAACCATGGTGGTTTTTAAATTTGCAAAAACTTGTCAGAGATCTATAAAGTCAATGGGCTGAGCGGGCAGGGCAAGGGGGAGAAACACTAATGTGCACGCACAGTCAGCCACACAATGTGGGAGCAAACCAGACTGGGAAAACTTCTGCGACCTCTGCACTGGGTGGGCAACTTTCAATCAAACAATCAGAGGCCACTGGAGTCTACTTTAACCCCAGGGGTGCTCTGTTGGCTCATGTATCATTTCACCACAACCAAGAAGCGACCCTCGTGGGCTGAAAAATGAAGCCAACGATGAAGTGCCAAAACTGCAGTTCTTGAGGCTGGCTATAAAAGCCAGTCAGACCCCTATATATTAAAATGTCAAACTTTACAGCACAAATAAACATGTTTACAGCCTGGTACAAAAACAGTTTTGGTCTCTACAGCTAATTTTAACATTCATGAGAACTGTACTGGGGGTACATCTTTTATGTAACTCACATATACACATTTTCAAGGCGTAAATTTACACACATTTTATTTAGATTTACTCATATTTAAGGGTGGAGCCACTTTAAGTCAGATCCACCCTTCCTTCCTCCACAGCTCCATCATCTGGTTCACATATGGAAACTTCTAGCTAAAAACACCCCCAAGATGGCAACAACCAAAAAAGACTCAGGACTTCAACTTGGCAGCCAACAATTGGTGGTGTAACGTAGCTAGATCTATTATTTTATACAGTCTATGGTCACACTGGAGGGAGTACTCTACGACAGAACAAATCATGTGGAAAGCATCTTTCAACACCTTTACGTCAGACTGGGGGCGGAGTCTGTCAAGAAGCCATGGATGAATATACCAGAAGATGATGAGTCCAAAAAAATAATGTCAGAATGATAAATGTTAACAGATCTTTATACTAGTTCAAAAATCAAGTGATGCCAAACTCTTGACTGAAGAGTTTGGTGTTTGGTGTCACCATGTTGAGTTCAGTGATTGAAAGGAAGCTAATGAGCTCATTTCCAGGCTTAAAAACACTAGCTACATTCTTTAACTTACAGAAATCATCCACACCCCTGTTACAGTAAATGACTGACAAGTTAGTATCTAATTGACAAGCAAAACTGTAGCACAAAACCACCAGCTTCTAATCTTGCCATCAAAGGCTCGCTGCAGCGACTGAAGAGTCCGGTGACTTCTAAAGGAGCAGCAGGGTTTTTGTGAGCATCATTTTTGAAGTGTCCTATTGTCAGCGTTTCTGCTGCCAGGAGCAGATTTTACAGACTGTCCGCCTCTCGCTCTTCTTCACTTCACAAAGCCCTGAATCTGTTCCTTTCACTCCCAGAACAATCGCTTAATCATATTTTAGAGGATGAGAACGCGGGGAGAGTGTGATGGTGGGTGTTTGTGTGTGTGTGTGTGTGAGTGTGTGCAACGTGTACATGAATGCCTGCCAATCAGAAACGTTAGGGAAGACAGATTTGAGAAAGGAACTGTGCTTTCTCTCTGTGTGTGCAATTTTGCAGAAAGAGTGAGAAAGAGACACTTTTGCCAGGAGTTTGTGTGTAAGATAGAGTTCAGTACATCTGTGTGTGCCTGTACGGTTCGGGGAAACTTTGTGTTTGTTACAGTATGTATATAAAGGTTATGTATTGCATTATATGTACATATATTTTCTATGTACTTATGTTTTAGATGAGTGTGTGTGCACATGCTCAGTAGGTGTCTGTACTCACGCAGCAATAGACAGGTTGGCTGCTGACAGCGGGCTGACCTCTGCCACTTCCTTGGCCTTCTGCAGTGCCGTCTTCTGATTGGCTGCTTCCTCCTGTTCCTCCTCGTCCTATTAGATACAAAGAGAATCATCTCAATCACTTGATCTTGGTTTAAAGGTCCAGTGTGTAGGATTTAGGGGGATATAATGGCAGAAGTGAAATATAATATAATATAATATGTATGTTTTCTTTAGTGTATAATCACCTAAAAATAAGAATGGTTGTGTTTTGTAACCTTTGGATGAGTCATTTATATCTACATAGGGAGTGAGTCCTCATACATGGAGTCCTCCATTTTGCACCACCATGTTTCTACAGTAGCCTAAAACGGACAAACCAAACACTGGCTCTAGATAGGGGCATTTTCACATCAGCCACAGTCGTTAGCAGCCCCTCCACAACAAGCAGCATTGCAAAAATACTGCCTTTTTTAGACATAAAACTGCTGTAACTGCTGTAAAAACCTCCTGGATGCCTGAATCTTACGTTATCAGAGAAAAAAGGTGAGCACACATTAGCAGGTGCTGGGGCTGGTGGCCCAACTGCGATGAGCTGAACCATGTTGACGAAACGCTGGTTTTTAACGTGAAACTGCTTTATTCAATGTTTTTACCAGATTAAATCACCAGGTCTGTTTGTTTTGGAGAGGAGGGGACCTCTGAGGATAATTCGGCTCCTGGTACAAACCTCCTGAACAATGAACACTAAAGGAATTCTAACCGGGAGAAGTTACAGCTTGTTGCAGTCTGCAATCACCATCGCCACTAAATCCCCCTAAATCTTACGCACCGCTCCTATAGGATTGATAGATACTTTTATTTGTCCCCATGGGGAAAATGGTTTGCAGCAAAATCACAAAGGCATTTCTTCACATCATCATAGAGGTCAACTATTAACATACTCTAAGACATAATAGACTAACTCATTCATATAACTGGAGGAAGGGGCTCACCAGGCCAGCTGGACATCTTTTCTTAACAGGAAGGAGTGGCCACAGTGCACAGGGGATAAGGTGCTAATGCACTACCTTTTTAAAAATGTAATGGCTTGTTAAAAAACACAAAAGCTTAGATCTATTTTTAGTGAATAGAGGGAGGCAATATTGTTGCCTAAATAGCAACGGTTGAATTCAGGAGGCAAGGGGTTCTACTGGTCACCCACAATGTTGTTTACCGTCTCCATCATTCTGTTTCTGTATATGAACTGCATACTTGGTAAAGTGATCCCTTAGCTGTTTGCTGGCTGTTGTTCCTCTGACAGTGTTTATCTGTGCCACAATGGCATTGCCAACCCAGCAGATGATGCAGAAGGATAAAACACTTTCAATAAAAGCAAAGTAAAACATTTGGAGCATTTTGTTGTGGACATTTAAAGATTGCAGTTTCCTCAGAAAGTATATTCTTTGTTGTGTAGTGCTCATGAGGTCAGTCCACAGGTCCAATTTTCAATCACGGGCACATAAAGTAATAAAATAAATTAAAAGCAACAAAAAAAACAGCGTCCAAGAACAAAAGACGAGTGAGTTCAAGTCTGTTTTGTAGACATAATCACAATCTAACTTCCTGCCATTTTCAACATTTTACAGATCCATGAAAGCTCAGAGGACATATTTCATAGGTTATGATATATTTAATTTTTAGTTTTTTTTCTTAAATGTTTGTCTACTGGCTTGATAACGTACCTTGGTGAGCTCCTGGGCGTTAGCCAGATTGTCGACAGCGATGGCCAAGAAGACGTTAAGCAGAGTGTCTGTGGTGGCAGAAGTTAAGGAGGAACATTGATGCAGGGACAACTGGTGAAGAAGTTGATGGTGTGTGGGGAGAGGGAAGGAGACATGTTGGGTTGCACAAAAGCCAAAGGGAAGAGAGGAAGTGGAATAGTGTTCTTCAAATCTGTGGAGCTCAAATGGACAGGAAATAAAAGAAGTCATCATCATATTCATGACTGCAGGCTAAACTCATGCATATGAGAAAAAAAGCTAGCCATGTATTTTTGGTATATTTACATATATTTCTATATTGTACATTTGTGTATACGTGCGCAGTTAGGATACAGTTGCCAAAAAGTGTGAGGACGATGAAGTAGATGGAGAACACCATCCCTTTGTCGTTCACTCCTCCCTGGGACTCAATTCCAGCGTACATCACCACGTTCCAGTCCTCTCCTGTCAGGATCTACAGAGAGAACACACACAAAGAACTAAATCTTATTGGTTTGACATATTTAAGGCTCATAAAAAAATCCAGAATTTATTGGTAATTATTTTTTATTGAGAAAAAAGGTTAAAAGTATAATTTGCTCTGTAGGCCTCAGTTGTTTCAACACTTAAATGCTTTGAACTCTGCAATATAAATGGTTCGCCAGTGCCTGCATACAAACACAAAACAAATTGATCCAAGAGATTTTTAAATGTAGTAACATACACAAAATATTTATTAATACTTCATAAGTTATTTGTACTATGCATGTTATTTAGTTGTTGAGATATACTCATTTTTATGAGCAGAGTGTAAAGGAGTCATGATACATTTATCATACATTCCTCTGGCATCACTGTGCATTTTTGAGTGGTTTTGCACCACACGTAACATAACGCAATGATGTCATCACGAGCAAACCACACTATGACATAGACAGAAGCCTTGGCTTCCCACTGTGACAATAAACATTGCTCTAGTTTTATCAAAATCTTTACAACTGGATGTGTTCCAGCAGAAATATGATCTGAAATTGGGGAGAAATGAACAACATCGGCAACCAAATTACATGTTTCCCTGATGTTAGATGTAGCTGCATGTAGCAGTGTATGTAATGTGAACGCTTGCAGTAGCGTGCCAGATGCAGATGACGCTATAAAGAAATCCGTCATGAGCTGACATCAGCTTGTCACAGAGGTAGAAAAAAAAGTATTCAGAGCTGTCTGAGGTCTGAGGTTGTTGCTCACAGGGATTACTTTACATACTTTTACGCGATTATTTGAAACTTTGGCCACATTTAATGTGAACATCTGACCTTGTAATAGTATGGAAATGACAGAAAAAAAAGGAAAAGCATAATAAATACCCTTTTATATCAAAGTGAAAATCTGTTATATCCATTCAAACCCTTTCATTTTCATTTTTTAAATGATTTTGATGGGAGAATCAGACAAAAAATAAAAACATTATCATATTACTTATTGAAAATGAGGCTGTGTTACTGGCATTAACACGTACGTGTAAAAACACTGCAATAAAAATGTGTGTTTTACGTAGAATCTGTGTGACTATAACTGATGGGGTAAAAACGAGGCAAAATTTCAAATTCTGAATTTGAAATGGCCCCGAGCCCGAAGATACTGACACATGAGCATCAACATGTACAGACTCAGAAACACACAAACACAGCTGGCCTCTGAGTCACTCAGAGACAATCGGGCAACACAAATGGCTCCTCACAAAAGCCGTCTCTCTATCAGAGCAGAGAGAACACAGAAACATGGAGACTGCAGTCAGGACAAGCAAACAAGTCATCTGACAAACTGATGACATTACAACAATGGGCATCAATAAATTTCACTCCCGAAAAGAGCTTCAGCCGTCCAGAAAATGTATATGAGTGTGTATGAGTGTGTCATGTTTGGAAAATACAGTGCATCAGTGCATCTTTCAATCACACTGTTAAAAGAAATAAAGAAATAAAACCAAAGACAATTATATTCTCTGAGTAAGCAGGATTTGAACAAAGACATAGTAGTGTTCCACATCATACTTATTATTTATTAGGTACAGGACCATAAAATATCTTTGAGTCTGTCTTTCCTACCTGAAACACTGTCATGATCGCTGCTGCAAAAGTGTCAAAGTTAGTAGGCGGGGTTCCTTCTTCAAAGTTGAATCTAAGCAGAAGAAAAAGTGGAATACCATCACAATCATATTCATAGAGAGACAGAAACATGAAGATAAAACGGAGAAGTGAGCTTGTCTTTAAGTCTGTCTTGATACTGACTGTCCTCCAAACAGCTGCATCCCCAGCAAGGCAAAGACCACAATGAAGAGGAAGAGGAGGAACAGCAGACTGACAATGGACTTCATGGAGTTTAGCAAAGAAACCACCAGGTTTCGAAGAGGGGCCCAGTACCTGAGGAGGAGGAGGATGGTTAGTGGAGGAAGGGTTAAAGGTGAGACGGAAGAGAGAAGATGAAGGAAGAGGTCATGGGAAGAGGGCAAGGATAGAGGTGAGGAAGGTGAAAGAAATAAAAGTAAGAGGGAAAAATTGAGTAAAGGAGAAAACAGGCCTTTATGCCTGCGGGCGTGACAAATAAAAGGCACAAAAATGTAAAATAATATACATCAAAAATGTTCATACTGGCAGTGATGCACCATGCTGAGACATTAGCTTGTTTTTTATTCAAACGTAGCGCAAATTTTAACCGAATTTTCAGAAAATCTGCGAATTCATGGGCTTTTCCATCCACTACTGCTATGCGAATATATTATTGATACACCAACTTTACTTATTCCTCCAAGCATCAAAACTTTTTGTGACATTTTAAGATTTAACGATGAGGGTATTTTTATGCGTGAATTAAAACTGCGGAATGGAAACACACCTATATGGATGTTTTGCATAGTGTGCTTTTATTCATGGCGCAAAACTCAGAAAAATCTAATCAAAATCAAATCAAGTTTATTTATATAACACATTTGAAAACAACTGCAGTTGACCAAAGTGCTGTACAAAATAAAAGAAGGACACACAAATATATAACAATATAAAATGTACACAAATATGAAACAGTAGCCCCTTTTACACTGCCAGATTTTCAACGAATGTCGGGCCGTTTTGCCGGCAAGCTGCGAGCGTTTAGACACACAGAGCCGGATTGGCGAGTTGATCCAAGGTGCCCAATTTTCTGCCTCGTAGGGTAGTCATATTGACGGAATGGTTTTGGTCTAAAAAGAGCGAGGTGGCTTTCCGCCTCGGGAGGGTCTGTTGATGACTTGTGGGAGGGGCTGTTGATGACGCCGCACGTGCTACCCACTGGCGTGGACTTCAAACCAGGAAACAGCTGATAGCAGGAATGAGTATCTAGCAGCACTATGGAGACGCAAAGCAGAAGATGAGCAACTGGGGAGATAAAGAATTGCGCGCCCTCCTTGCCCTCGCTAACGAGGAGGCCATTAACCCGGGCCGATGTACGAGAGAATCGCCGAAGGACTGACCAGCCGCGGCTTTCCTTGGTACGTCACTGTTTACGTCACACGCTGAGCTCCATGTTTTGTTACTGGCTCACGCCCCCCATTGCCCCAAAAAAGGCACATTCTGTATAAACAGAAGTAGGCAGGCAGCATTTTGCCGCACTCCCCGATTTTGTTTTTATACTGCCAATGCTGAAAGAAGACGGATTGGGCTTTTCTGCAAATTTGCACAATTCCTATGTAAAAAGGGCTAGAATAAAAGCGGGAACAAAAATAACTAACGTGAAAGGTTTATAAAATACTAAAATATTAAAATCACTACAAACAACCAAAGGCCACTGAAAACATGTACGCTTTAATATTTGTCTTGAAAGTGTCAGTGGTGGGGGAGCATTTAATCGAGAGTGAAAGGCTATTCCGAAGCTTTGGAGCAGCTACTGCAAAGACACAATCTCCCTTACCCACCACCTTCAATCGCAAGACAGTTAAAGGACATTGTTGGAGGATCTAAGAGGTCGGGAGCTGGTTTAGGGGCAAAGAAGTTCAGCAATATACTTGGGTACTGGCCCATGTTTGGCTTTAAAAATCAATCCTGTATTTGATGGGTAGCCAGTGCAGGGATGCTAGCACTGGTGTAATTCTGTCTCTTTCGACCTCTTTCTGAAAAAAAAAAAAAGGTTGCTTCTTTGCTGCATAATATTTGTGTTCTGTGTGAAAATACGCTTGGCAAAAACAGCAGTGTAAAAATATAAAGGTGCAAATTAGCTGCATGAAAAAACGCCTCTGGTGTGTAAAGGCCCGGATCATCAGACACTACTGTGATCTTGTTTATGGAATTTACAACATGCAAAATTGTGTTAATTTTTTAAACAATGTCCAGTGTGTTGAAATACTACTTAATCTTTAAATCACAAGACACATTTTCATATTTATAATTATTTTAGATATTTTAGCCATAGTGCAGTGCATTTGGAGTGCAGTAGAGCTTTGACTTGAGGCCAGTCCTTCCTCAAACCAACATCAATTCATCATAGAGCAGAGCCTGATTGCATCTGGCCTGGGCCGAGAGTCGGAGATCTAATTAAAAGACAGTAACAATAATACCAATGTATTGTCCAGCTCTAACTCAGTGGGGAATTGCCCCATAAACTGTGGTGGCAATCACCCCAAAGATTTAGTTTTATGATTTCAACCCTGCTGTGGGTAAAAGACTCATTTTCAAGTGAGATTCGTCCAAATGATCAGCGTCGTGACGAGCAGGGAAGCTACACACAAACAAACAGAACAATACGCGTGAGCCAAAATCCAATTAAAACTTCTCCTGAAGGGAGCGTCAAAGAAGTGTCAAAGTGCCAAAACCCAAGAAGTGTTTAGATGTTACAAAAAAAAAATTGAATCAAAACACCAAAATCTCTTTCATGTCGGCACCACAACCTGGGTTTGTCATCACGACGCTCATTATCATCATTGTCTCGTTTGTGCATGCTGATGGACAAGCATGTATTATGTAAGAGTGTGTGTGTGTGTGTGTGTGTGTGTGTGTGTGTGTGTGTGTGTGTGTGTGTGTGTGTGTGTGTGTGTGTGTGTGTGACAGAGAGAAAGAGAGAAGCTTACTTGGTGACTTTGAAGATGCGGAGCAGTCGCAGAGCTCGTAACACACTGATCCCAAAGGATGTTCCTGGTTTGATGGTGGCCCACACCACCTCGAAGATACTGCCCACAATGACCTGCACGTGTGAAAAGTAAACACTGATAAATGCACAGATTTATTTACTTGTTTATTGGAAAGCCAAGGGGAGATCGTTTCTGCTGTTAGCACATACAGTATGTTTTGGCTAATTATTGCCTGTCACTACGTGTTAGGGCTGCACGGCTCTGACCAAAATGATAATCAATAATTTTGATCGATATCAAGATCATTCATTGTTTTTAGGAGCAAAACATTTTTATTGCGCTTTCACATTTAAATAAAGAGAACGCTGTTTTCACTTCCATGTTGTGCGACATTGCCACTTCAATTTTTCCATCAAAATAAACTAAAGTTCCTCATCACCAGAATTAAGTGTATCCTCTATGATTGTGTATTTTTATTTTATTGTTTTATTTTTTACAGTGGTCACAGTGCTGTGACACGCTGCAGCATTGCTGTTGTGGATGTCTGATGTTTTGTAGCTGGACAAGGATGGCGATTTAGTGAAGTGATATTAGTGACGTCATCATAGAAATAAAGGATGTTAGTTTTGGTTAATATTCCTGACTAACCCTTTAAACTCTCAAACGTCATAGCTAGCTGAACACTAACTTAACATTTTCCTCAGGGCTTCCACTTCTAGACTAAGGAGTGAAGGGGGCTGATTGTAGTCCAATGGTGGGTGAATCATGTAGCTGGTGGGCGGGTCACATAGCTGCGCTAGCTGCAGCTATACCTACTCACGTTTTTTTGTTAATACTTGGTAAAAAATCATTAAAGTCAACCAGACACAAACAAAAAAAACATCACTTTATAGCTAAGAAACTGCACAAATACAATTAGAATCTCTAACTCCATCTTCTACCAGCTGACTGAGCACAGTATTGTACGCTGTCACTTTACCATGTACAGTATGCCAGCATGGAATATGAACTAAACCTGCCAATAAGCCTCTGCAATGACAAATTAATGTGCAGTTATTGCACGTGTATTTGTGACGAGCGCAGCGCTGAATCTGCTCATTGTTCATTTTGTCGCAGGGCAACATGAGAAAAATCTATTTCTGAAATCTGCTGATTAAATGGAGTGTTGTATTTGTCATCAAAACCTGATCGTTATGGGTGCAATTTGTTTTTTCACTCAGTTACTGTGTGTGTGTGTGTGTGTGTATTTGTGTGTGTGCGCGCTCACCACACAGTCGAAGCAGTTGAATGAGGAGTGGAAGTAGGGCTGTATGCCCAGACCATACATCTTGATCAGCATCTCAGACATGAACAAACCGAGGAAGATAAACTCTGCATAGACTGGAGGGAGGAAGAAGAAGGAGAAGGAGAAGAGGGAGGGAGGAGAAGGCAGGAAAGAGGAGATAGAAGCGGAGAGTGGGTTAAACGGGGGACAGAGGAAGGTGAAAATGAAAGAGGATGAGGTCATGGAGAGATAAAGAGTGGGTTGAAAAAAGGCGAGGGAGGGAGGGATATAGATGACGGATATACCAAGAGGTGGAGAGGTAGGATAAAAAGACAGTGAGGGAGGAGAGGAGGGGAGGAAACAAAAAAAAGCAAGGGAAAAAGAGTGAGAGAATGAGACGGAGAGAGAGAGTCAGATGAGTGGAAGTCAATAGTGGTGCGAGCCCAGCGGTGTATGACAGTCTGGTGATGAATGGACTCCATCAGCAGCTACAGCTTCATATGCTAATGACACTGGACACCGGCCAGGGACAACCCTGTGTCTTTGTGTGTGTGTGTGTGTGTGTGTGAGAGTGAGTGTGTGAGTCTGGTCATGTCAGCAGCAGCAAGTCTGCATCTAGAACTAAAACGAAGAATGAAATAAGCTCAATGTGACATATATCATTTATACGGTTGAGTGAGTGAAGTCTGTCTGTGCTTGGTTAGCAGTTATTCAGAAATGTTCAACAATGTTCAAAGCTCATGCTGAACATATTGGATTTCATTTATAGTACAATCAAAGACAACAGTGCAAAGGTATGTCTTATACTTGAATACTTCAGTGTATTACTTTAAAGAATTAACCACCGGAATTTAAAATGTTGATGTTGAATTTATGAAAATGAGACAGTCAAGGTCACAGTGATCTTGACCTTTGACCACTAAAATCTAATCAGGTCATCTTTGAGTCATTTGTGCCAAATTTAAAGACATTCCCTCGAGGAGTTCTTAAGAAATCACCTTCACGAGAATGGGACGGACTCAACGACAACCCAAAAAAGTCCTTCTTCCGACCATGGCTATCGCTGGTGTGAAGACATAAAAAGCATTTTCCTTTGCCCATGAACTATAATTATATCTGAGCAAGTATGACTAAAAAACAAAAGGAAGACTTAAAAAAAGGTGATGATGGACAAGATGCTGGTTAGCACAGACAATGTAACATGTTTCTGCTATTTAAAGGAGTAAAAACTGTAAATGCTTTGTTTGCACGTGTGGGAGGAAATGGTCGATTTGAAGTGTAAAAAGATGATTCAGGTTGGGACGAGGTGTGTGTGGACAGCAGTGGTGACTAAACTAATAAGTATTCTGGGAGATAACTGTAAAATATTATGGTTTCAGATGTAGACCTGGCCATTTTTGCCTTCGGTCCAACAAAACATTCGTAAAGTTATGCTGCATTTCAGACAGCTTGGAACTCCGAAATTCCCAATCTCCTACGAGGAAAAGTTCAGTAGAACGCAACTCAAAGTCGGACTTTGCACTTGTAAATGTGGGACAAATCCATCTCCCACGACTTCATGAAGAAGCAGTTGTCTGAGACATGCTACCGGAGGAGAACTGGCAGCAGCTTCAGACACAGACCTTCATTTAGCAACTAAATGGGGGGGGGGGGGGGGTAAGATCAATACAATGACTTGTGATTCTCACTTGAAAGATTATGTCACAATGCAGAAATTTTAAAACCCAATTCTTTATTATGACTTACATTATGACTGCCTTTAACAATTTTGGAAGACTGGGCTGTACGTTCTTACGAATGAACCAAATGGATGGTGAAAAAGTAATGGACGGAAAACGTGCGTCATTGGGTCATGTTTATGTTCATGGGCTATGGAAGCATTTTGGCTTTTTATTGGGAAAAATTAACCTGGAAAAGAGCCACATTGTATGTAAGCTGCGTCTAACGAGTTACTACTGTTATATAACTAAGAGATAATGGGAGTAAATTCATCTGTTTATTTTCAATTATGGATCGTGACAAATACGCTGTGTTTTAAATATAGCAATTAATCCTACAGTGAGAAAAAAAAAATCATGCATAGAAATGAAAAAATGTTGATGCATCACGAAGCACTGATAATGGTTTTATAATCGCATAATAGCTCTCTGAATCAAACTGTGAGGTTCCTAGACATTCCTGCCCCTTCTGATTCCCTGCCGGCTCGGCAAACATTCTGTTGATGCTGTTACAGGGGTTAAACCTGGCACTGGTTCTGGCCACCAGCCTTGATGAGGGTTCCCTCAGATCCTTACAAGGTCCTTAAAGACATTGAATTCATTATTCCAAAAATAAGGTCTTGATTTGTAATAAAATGTCTTAACTCAGTTGTTCAAGAGTCTTTAAAAAAAATAAGATATAGAAAGTAGAATTTTATGGACTGTTTTTTGCTGATGTTTTTATGTAAAATCTCTTTTTTTCTTGAATAATTTACAGAATTCCTCTTGCATTAACGTCACACAGATCAGGATTTTCGAACCAAGTAGCACTGAAATTTTGTTCCCAGCCTAGATGCCCAGAGCAGAGGGTCCACTGTCCGCTAGCTATATGTCACTGTACCCTGAACGACATGGGGAATTTTAAATTCGATAAAAACTGGCTTCTAAACCAAGATTTTCTGATATCTGAAACCAGTATAAGGCGATGCATATGAGAATGGTGTACTTTTTGCAACATTTTTTCAAATTCACAGTGACTCAAGGCAGTGGAATCCTACATGCAGAGTGACAAACACAAAGTTGCCAGGAAAACTCGCCAACAAATGCCAGGTATTTCCAAGTTCTGTTCTGCCCTCAACTCTGCCACATGACGAAAAAGTCGTGTTTTGTGTTACAATAAACATTTGGGCAGGATTCCTCTGAAGAGGAGGAGCACACACAGCACTGTCGAGCCGGCACTTTCGCTGAGCTAAAAGACTACAACCTTGTCGTAAACAACCCCCTCTCTGTTTCCAGTGGTGGATTACTACCAACGGACAATGAGGCTTCCTATAGGAAATCAATGCATGGACAAAATGTCAAATAAATCATCACGGAAACCACAGTTTGCTACGATTTTTAAGTGGGAACATCAAGGAACACCACTGACCACTGGGTGAGTTTCATGGCTTTGAAAACCAACGTTTAAGGTGGTTTTAGGACAGATTTACACATGGCCATAGACAGCATTGTTAAGCCAGGCAGGGGAAAGACAAATTCTCTCAAATTGTCAGAGAAGGAGCAATCGTCAAGATTTTGGTCTTAACCACTCTATTTCATCATAAACAACCAGGAATGGGGCTCAAAGTGCAAAATACTGAACTTCTTTAAAGTTTTGTTTTCTTCTCTTTTGGTTATTTTAAAATTGGCCTTAAATTTGATTCCGAGTGGCATTAAACGGTCTTATATCTAACTTGCCTTAAGCTGTAGGAAACTTTGTGAGTGACTGACAAGTGCACTGAGGTTGCTTCTTCTTTTTTCTATTTTATTGCAGGTGGCAGCCAGCGTTATGGCACATTACCACCACCTAGACTGAGGATACTGACCTGCTACAAAGCTTTTAGGAAACGCATTGACAGAAAAAAAGGAAAGCCTGTGAAAACAGAGACAAGACTGGAGACCCATGTGGCTCAATTTAACCCTTGGCTGTTTCCAAATTGTTGCAGTCTCAAGGGTTGTGCTTGATGGGTTAGCAACTTCTTGGGTGCCAGGAACTACAACCCAGGAACTAAAACTCTAGCCATGTTCCTGGGTCATAAAGCACATAAAGGAGGACTCCTGGAAGAGTTCCTGTAGTTGATGGTACAATGTAGTCTGCAGGAAACTTTGTTCATATACTGTACAGCATGTGTTGATGTGTAGCTCTGTGTATATTGAGTGTTTCTAGTGTGGATATACTCACAGAGGAAGTCAGAGAGCAGCTCAGGCTGGTTGTAATGCACTGCAGCCACACACATGGTGTTGAGGCCCACCAGGCAGAGCACAGTCCAATAAAAAGCCTGCGTCTTCACTATCTTGCGGATGAAGAATCGCAGTCGCCGCTCCTTCTTACCGTAATTGGAGCCCTCCTTGCCGCTCTTTATACTGGAGCGGGCAAAACCTGGGGGGACGGAGAGAGACATGACAGACTATAGTTGAGTTTGACTGATTTTATTTCTTTTTTTGGACCCACCCACTTTGGGCGATATAAGGTTCATTATTGACATAAGATGACATAAGGCTTATTAAGCTTTTTTGCCCACTTTACTCCTTTTGTGCAGCAGATGTCGTCACATTTTACCAACCAAAGCGCTGCAGTTTGCCTGAGAAAGAACAGAAACTTCTCACTGGAACACCTAACACTCCAGGGCTGAAATTACTGGAGTGAGTATGCTTTAAAGAAATGTTTATCTTCACATGTCTCCATCCCCTGCATGCACCTTCCCATCCCTCTGTTTTTCTTACCTACTGCATCCCCCATGTTGTCCTCCCCTTCCTCAGGGTTCAGCAGCTCTGTCTTGTTATTTTTGGTTTTGATGGTTGGCCTCCGCCTCGAACCTGGCAAGGGAAAAAAAGGATTGTGTCTTCATCTGTATATCTAAATATCTTACCCCTCCCACAGTCTGTCACTTGCGGGTGTACTGTGTTAAACCCCACATTTACACATTTAACTGAGCAATTTGTGTTTTCAGATTTATAGTCATATATTGTCCAATCAAGTCTTTTTCTTCTGCTTAAAGGGATATTTTTCCAATATTCAACTAGCTTTGTGTCATGATAATGTGGGTAGTACATGAACTGTGATAAGCGTCCCTCGATCTTACCAGACCAAACTCAGATCAGACTGTAAAACTAGGCAGTGCTGATCGAGTATAAACCAATATTTTGTTACTGTTTTGCCTATTTCCCACCTAAAATGTAATCAGAAACATATTTCAGTGCACTGTTTTGCTGTAATTTGAGAATTTGTGAATAAGAAGCTGGCGCCGTACTGTTTCCTGTGTTATAAAACAGAGGCTGAAAATGCTGAGATCAAACAGTAAAACTTCACGGTGCTACCCGGACACCATATGGTCTCCTCTTGAAAAACGTGGGCAAGCTCACATTAACCACAAGTTGGAGCGTTTATTGCTCCAGTGCGCCGCAGCGCATGGGGAAAATGTAGGTTTTCTACCTCTTGAGCAAAAGTAAATGCCTTAGCCCTTTTCCTCTATTTTCTCTGGTCATGTGGCACCAATTTAATAAGTATTTGCGTCTTTCTCTTGTATAGACAGCCTAGTTTCATGAAAACACCACCTTTCCTGGAGTGACATACTTCTTTCAACATGTTTTGGTATTCTACAGCATCTGGTATCCTTATTTATCCTCAAGGAACAAAAGTCTCTATTCACTTTGTAGCTCTGTCTTCATACACTATTATTGACTCTCCTACTGTCTATGGCCTGATGCTTTCTCTCAGTCACACTTACAGTATACAGAACAAACATGCACAAAATTAAAGAAGAGAGGAAAAGGTTAGTTACCATCAAATTTCCCTGTGCCGTCCTCCTCAGCCAAAATCACCTCCTCTGTACAAGAAAATAAGAAAGTAAGACGTCAGTTGGTTTACCCAAGTACAGTATGTCTATGCAGGAAAAGAGCAGTGTGTTTGAGTGTGTCTAAGTGTGCTCATCGGTGAACACTGACCTGCTTTGCAGATCCACTCCAGGTATCCGTTGAGCTCTCTCTCAATCTGCTGCTGTCGCCTTAGCTTGAGGAACTCGCTCCTGTTCTCCACTCGCTCTCTCTCTTTGGCAAATTCACTGAGGGCACATTTGTCATTTTTCTCTATATTATTGTGCTTATTTCAATAAAAAAATCTGAATTTAAATTATACAAAGCATTTAGAAGTATACAGTGTTATATTAAAAAAAGAAAGAGGAGGAAGTGACCATAGAGACACAGTGGAGCATACCCTGAGAGTACACCCAGCACCAGGTTGAGCATGAAGAAGGAGCCGATGATGATGAGGGGGATGTAGTACATCCAGTTCCAGGCACTGCCCTCCACATCATTACTCTGCAGGAGAAAAAAAACAGAGACAGATGCACAGACAGAGAGACACAGACAGATGTGTTATTACTGGTCATCTCATATACAAAATGTTCTCTTACTCTGTTTAAGACTGATGACGACCTGAGAGGTAAAAATCACTTTTAGTGCACTTCTTTTCTTCTTTTGCACAGACTCTGGACCATCTATGTTCTAGGGATGGGAATCACAAACTGGTTCCAGTTGAGATCTGGCTTCAAACTGTCTGATCCATCAGAACTGTATGCCTCTGAGCTTAGCAGTTCCTTTTATAGACACTAGCATCAGAAATCACACCGCGGTTACTCAAGATAATCCACTGACTTTTTTGTTAACAGTTTCATGTAGAGCTATTTTCTTTCTCCCGAGCTTCACCTGCTAACCGTATCACCACATAGACGGAAGCATGCATCTACTGCTAGCTCACTTAGCACCAATGAGCTAGCTACTGCTACAGTTCAGCTGAGGAGGATGCCATTAATGTTTACATCTTGTGCTGTCACGACTACGAGCCACTCGTCCATGAGTAGATGCACGTTTCCTTCTGCTCTGTGATACAGTTTGTGGGTTTAGTTTGGTAGAAAGAAAATAGTTCCTACATGAAACTGTTCACAACAAGGTCTGTGGAATATCTTAAGTAACCAGGTCATGATTTCTGGGGAGAGACATTGCTGTTGAGTTTTTCAAATGTATTTTTTGGGCGCTTTGAGCACCACAAGCCGAGTGCCACCTAGTTCCATTATATTTAAGAGAAGGCAGACATCTCTCCCGATATCTCTGCAACTCACAGTAAATCAATATAGATTGATAAATAGGACTATAGGTAAGAAGAGAAATGTGTATTTTTGATTTTGGGGTGAACTGCCCCTTTAATCAAACAGGTTAATATAAATACAGCTAACTGACTGAAGGCTCAATGATGGACTGATAGATGTTATACTTTACCTGTACTACACAAGAGCCAAGGAGAGCTGACGTATGTAAATTATGCTGGCTCGGAGACACAACTACAACTACTACGTGCAGAAACGATAACATGGAGACACACGCCATGCGCGGTGTTACGTTACAGCATCTCCTGCTTTCACAAACATCGATTGCACTGAGGTGTCTGGTGAGCACATCAGCAGCGACAAAATTGACTGACACTGTGTCACTTCCTTTTTTTCACTACACAAACACAGCTGACAATCAGTAGAATCAGGTTACTGGAGAATATTGTGTTTCTGTTACCCGTGTAATGCCTTTATGGGACTATCAGCTGATTATTATCTGCTGCTGGAGTGCTGTGTGCATGTGTTAGGTTTTATACTGCATGGTACAGTGCGAGCAGCCCGTTCTCTATTAAACTTTCATTGGTTTCCTCCTGACTGCCTGTGTGAGTGTGGAAGTCAGCCTCCATCCATCAGAAAAGATGTTAAATATAGAGCGAGACGGACCAGAATAGAGAGTGGAAGAGAAGGAGGCGGAGAGGGAGGGAGAGCGACTCCGAAGGCAGGAAAAGGACAGATGAGAAGACGGATAAAGGAAGCCAAACAGAGAATGATAAAGAGAGAGGGGAATGGAAAATGGCTTTTGGACAAATAAATGGTGTTTTGAATCAAATCTCAAACTACTTTATGCCTCATTTAGCTAAATGAAATTCAAGCCAATCACCAACCCCCACACCCACCCTCCCCCGCGAGTCCTTCAGTGTGCTAAAAAACATACAGTACAAACCTAAGAGACTTCACAGTGAACAAAAAGAACATTGCAACTGTGAGAAAAGTGACAAGATTTGTGGTTTATGATGGTAGATTCTCTGTTGGCATGGATAGCGTAGCTAGCAACCAATATCTGCAATAGATTAGGCTTATGTGTAGATAAAACATTATTTACAAGGCTGAGTTCAGACCAACAATAACACTGCATCAAACATAGGCTTCTCATATGTTTTAATGAGGCCACCGCGTTGGCACAGTGGGGTCTGGTTGCAGAGGGCCTCTTTAACACACTGTGCTTTTTGGTCCGATAGCAGCCTAATTCAGGGATACTTGACTTGCTTTGCCCAGGGGGCCACTTTGCAAAACGACAGGAGGCCAGGGGCCAGACGCATCAGCCTGCACAGGTCAGGTGTGCGCAGGGGCGTTTCTAGTAATTGAGGACATTTGGGGCATAGACCAGGACCTCTGTTGGGGGGTCTGGGGGTTCCTCTCCTGACACTTTTGTTTTGATAAACAAGCTCTGTTTTGATGCTTTTTATGCACTCTGGTATTGTATTTATATAAAAAGTACAAAAAAAAAAAAAATCCCAGTGTGAATCAATTTATTTTCATTGTCAAACATAAAATGGTTGTGGGGCCACAAAGCATCCTGTCAGGGGCCAAGCTTGGCCTGTAAGCCATAGTTCAGTATTGCTGGCCTCATTCCTTTTCTTATTTGACTACAGGTGCCTCCTTCTACAACACCTGTCTGTTGTTGATTTAAGAGCATGCTCTCACTCCAAAGTCGTCGAAATCCGGTGCTTGGCGAGTAACTTGTGGCATCAGAAACCAATGTCCTTTAACATTGGCATGATACACGGCCTGTTGCCATTATAGTTTATCAGCACCCAGCGGTGTCTGGGAGAAACGCAGCGGGACAAGGATGAAAGTTAATGTGGTGAAAGTTTGAGTGGGGTGGACAGGAGGGGTGGCAGATGGTTCCAACAAACACCGACTTTCACCTAAGACAGCGGTGTTTGCGTTCCATAAGATTCTATAGCCAAACCCTGTTCTTTTTTCCTAAACCTAACCACTGCCTTTTGTTGCCTAACCTAACCACGTGTTTTTGTGTGTTGCCTAAACCCAACCTTGTTGTTGAAGGAAAAAAAATGTCAATTTGCGGTGTTGTACTGACGCCAACAACCAACGCTCCCAGGGTACCTTGCACGTCATATGTGGACGTGAAAAGTCCATGACCAAAACATCAATATGTGACAAGGTTGAAGTAAGAATGTGTTGGATTTAAAGATATGAAAAATATTATCCTTATTTTGAAGTGCTTATAGACTAAAGAAAACATACTTGTTATACAACATTTCTGGCAATATATTACCCTAAATCATACACACTGGACCTTTTTGATTTTAATCGCAATCAAATACTGTATAAAAATAATGGGCGCAACTACCATGATATTACCCATTTGTTTTTAGACTCACTTTTTGCAGCCAATTTTGGCATTTTGTCTGTTGCCATCTTGGATTCTCAGGGTTAGGGTTAGAGCCAGAAATGACCCTATTTGGATGAGAGAGAGATTGAAGCTGTGGAGGAGCAAGGGGTGGATCTGACTCACAGGCTGTGGTGACGGCTCACAGACAACCTGTCACTCAAAGGGACCACGCCTTTAATTATGCATAACTTTAAGTCGTTGTCATGAAAGGGGGAAATTAGCTATAGAGACCAAAACCGTTTTTTGTACCAAGCTGTAAACATCCTAAGTGCCTTATCGTAGGCAACTGGACTTGCTTGAGTTTCTTGAGAATGTCTCATCTAGGAGGCTTTTTCAGAGAGAGGTGAAATGTCTTCAAGAAACTCAAGCAATTCTATAAACAGCAGAAATAAAATGTTAAGTGTAAATATTTCTGATGGATGTCTGCTTTAGCTAGCTTTCTGCTTTCTGATGCGAAACTTAACTTTATTGTTTATGTCAATAACAGGGCACTGTGGGTGGGGTTGTGCCTGAGACTCCACGATGTTGTGCTGTGTACACGTTATTAACTTTTAAAAGTTAAAAGTGAAGTTCAGGCTCACTGGCTAGGCTGACTTACGTAGTAGAGCATTTCTGTCCATCCCTCCATGGTGATGCACTGGAAGACGGTGAGCACAGCAAACAGGATGTTGTCGAACTGGGTGATGCCGTAGTTGGGTCCAATCCAGCTACCCTCACACACTGTGCCATTAGGACACAATCGGGCCGACAATGATGTGCCACATGGTTCATCGTCCACTTGCTCTCCTAGTCAAAGAGAGAAAGATACACCATGACAAATATTAAGTAACAGGAAACAGTCTTTTAAAAATCATTTGTTACCAACAAAGAGGCTGGTGGTGTAGATAAACTGACAGACCTTTCTCACAGCACGCAGTTTGACTTGTGATTAACAACATTAATAATGGATGCATTTCATATAGGTGTGCCAGTTTCAGGACCCTGGTATTGCGCATGGTGGCTAAATAAACCATTTACATGGCAGACATTTTGACTTACATACGGAAGGAAATGCAAAGGTGTTATAGATAACATTAATGATGGCTCTGTTGGTAGGTTCCATGTGAACTGGGAAATCATAATTTTCAAGTTCCAAGTTGGAAATTTGAAATGAGGTGCCCCCGAAGACAGATTTCCAACTTGGAAATTTGGAAGAACCTCCACAACCCTAACCTCAAACTTCAAAGCCTCTTTCACATGTGCACTGCACACCTAAAATTATCCAAACATTAACTGGAGAAGTTTTATGTGAGATCGCAAATGTCCAAAGCAGTCGATTTGTACTACATTCGTGTAATGTCTGGTTAAGCCCATGTTTGAATAGAGAATAGAGAATCCACGGCTGGCGAGTTGGCATGTTGATGACGTTTCTATCATGAAGCTTGTGCAAAACCAGAGGAAAAAAAAAAACACTCAAGGGTGAAGAAGACGGGAAATTTACATGAAGATGACAACTAAATGTCTAACTGACAGATGACGAGATTCGAGAACTTCCTTCGGTCAGGGTCTGTGGTTAAATTGTCAGACAAATTCAAGTAACGACAAGACACACTGTTGTCTATGACCAAAGTAACTGTGGTGTGATCCACTTCATGTCCCGCCTACTGTTTATTAGCCCTTCTGTCTTACTTGTGTCCTATTACAACAGTCCTGTCCTGTCCTATCTGTGGACATGCTGCTACAATGTTTGTATGCACAAAAGTACCACGTAATGTGTTGGTATTGCTAACTACTGATATTGCTAACAATGTTTAACGCAGCTAGAACTGGTCTGATCTTGGTTTTCTGACCTCGTCCCAGAACATGGTCAACTTGGTGGTGACGTCATTCTCAGTTCTGACTTGTGAGGCAACTGAAACACAGTTGTCCCAGGAAATTACAACAAAGTGACAGAACCAGCATGCACAGTACCAGGCCCCTAAAACTGAAGCACCTAAGTGGGACACCACGACCATTAATGCCATCAGCTACACCTGTGCTTTTTCTGGTTATGACAAGTCAAAAGGTCTTCTGTAAAAAAGCTTGCCTTCGGATTTTTCCATCCAGTAAAGGTATACCGTTACAATGAATTTATATATGGATAAACTGTCCAGACAGAACTCTATCAATGATAGCCTTCGGCCTCAACTTTCTGCAAACATGTCTGACTTGCTTTAGTTTACTACTGTGTGGCTGATGGCAACAATAGTGCTTTTTTTTTTCCTTACGTGTGACTTTGTCGTAGCAGGTAGTATGGAACTTTCCCATGTAGAACTCCAGGCCGATGATGGCGAACATGAGGATGGCCACGAACAACAGCAGGCCAATTTGTAGCAGGGGGATCATAGCCTTCATAATGGACTTAAGCACCACCTGCAGGCCTGGAGGACACAATCAGACAGGGAGCTTGTAGTATAATCAATCAACAAAGCACATCTGATGTAGAAAAAAGACATAGACTGTAAAGCTGGAATGCTATTGTGAAATGATTTACATTTTTGAAGCATTTCAAAACAACTGTAGTTTCTTATTGACTGGTTTTGTTTTAACAAAGGCAAACATTTTTAGGGTACGGTCACACATGAGTGAATGCAGGTAAGTGACTGCTGCCTGCTGAGGCAATATTGGTGCTAAATGTGGGCAGAGCCTGATGTAACAGACACAAAAAGCTTAGCTAGGGTTAGCTAGCTTGCTAATAAATACCATGAAATATGATGTCATTATGTTTTCCATTTTCTCTTGTTCCATGCCTGTTTCCTGACTGCAGGCCAGGCAGCATGTCTTATATTGGCCAGTTTGTGTTTTTTATGGCCAATATTGTATAAAATCAGCTAGTTGAACAAGGCATCACTCAATGTCTCCTCTACATATACTTCTTTGCTATTGGTTGAGGCTGCGACTTCGCCGGTCAAAGTTCAATAAAGTTGAACTCCACAGGAAGCTAAAATGCGAATTTGCTTGGCCACTGGAAGTGAAGAGGAGGCGAAAATGTGCCACTGTAAATTGCACTTATGTGTGACTGTACCCTTACAGTGCAGCCCCATTATATGCGACGAATTTGCATAAACTTGCGTCTGCCCTGCCTCACTGGTCGCTTGTGGCTGCTGCTTGATTTTGATCCATTGTCACGCCATCTCATCACACCGCCAACTTGGACCACATCAAAGGTATCCCAGCATGCTTTGTGCAGTGAATCCATCACCACTAATGCACAATTAATGGGAGCGAATTTCTGGTTGCATATAGCGGGGCTGCATTGTCAACATTTGCTGCTGTCACTCTGGTTTTAGTAAAAACCTGTGATTCTTAGTCAAATTTGCACTGTTTTAGGGTCAAACATATGATAACCATCCATCCATCCATCCATCCATTGCAGGGGCAGCTGACCAAGCAAAGCACCCCAAGCATTCCCCTCCCCAGCAACGCTTTCCAGCTCCTCCTGGGGGACCCCGAGGTGTTTCCAGGCCAGATGAGATATGTAATCCCTCAGCGTGTTCTGGGTCTGCCCCGGAGCCTCCTAGCAGTGGGATGTGCCCGAAACACCTCCAGCGGGAGGCGTCCAGGAGGCATCCTGATCAGATGCCTGAACCACCTTAGCAGACCGCTTTCGACATGAAGGAGCAAGGATGTCCGAGGTGCTCGGACATATGATAACCATGACAATGTAAATAGCAAAAGGAGGCATACAGTCTTATGAAACAGAATAGTTTGTACACAAAGACACGCATAGCACAGCACTTACTGGGAATCCCTGACACTAGTTTCAGTGGTCGCAGCACTCTGACGGCTCGTAGTGTCCTCAGGTCAAACTGAGACCCCACTGACGACAAAATACTGCAGAGACATAGCAGGAGAAAAAGTAGAAAACAACATCAGTTTAACAGGTAAACATAACATAAACATATCTCATCACACTCTGTATCGCTCGACTTATAGTCACGATATTATTGTCAAACACACTGCTTGGCACGTTAAGTCTGCTGAGCAAAGACAAATGAATGTGTCCACACCAAAATGACATGCTTAAATCAGATTAGCTTGTGTAGGTTTCACGTTGAGGATCACACCTGAAAAAACATTGCCTAGAGGACTTTCAAGTGCCATGGGAGAAAAAAAAAGAAAGAAGAAAACTAAGACATTATCCACTGAGAACGGACAGAGCCCGACAGAACATACCATCAGTTAACAAGAATGAGTATTAAGCTGATGACATACCATAATGTGCTACCAGTCAAATTTTCCAACTTTCTACGGTTCTGGGTAACTGAGTGAATTCAATCTGCTGATAATGACGATTATTATGATCATGTGATGCAGTCAAAAGCTCCAGAATCAGTAAGAGTGGACACTGCTTGTCAATTTCCCTGAATCTTGTGGAAAAACTACCTAAATTAAATATGTGTTATAACTGAAAAATGAAACACGATTCTGCAGCTCAATGGACATATACACTGTGGTCCTGTCATGACACATGAAAGCCACAAATTATAGGTTACCACCTGATTTAAAATCCAACTTAAAGCTGTAGCATAAAACCTGTGAGATGAAATTTACAGTTACAACAGCAGTGAGTCAGTGATTGAGTCACTGATTGAGTAACAGTATGAGGGCTTTTGCCACTACCGCCTCATTCCCTGTCTTTGTCATGACTTGGCTTGGCTTTAGAGACACGCCTCCTGTTCTGATGGCACTGTATGTGTCTATAGTGTGTGTGTGTATGTGTGTGTGTGTGAGTGTGTTAAGCTGTGGTGTAAAGTCAGCCAGAGACAGGTTGGAAAATTCCATGCTCTGTCTCGTACGGGGGCGGAAGGCAGGGTCTGTCCAACACGAGGGGGAGGGGGAAGTGTGGGGGCGTAGAGAAGGGATGCTCTGAGGAGGAGGAGAGAGAGAAACGAAGAGGAGGAGCACAACACATGGGCAGACTTTGGCCTTAAATCAGACATCATTAGAAGACAGAACAATCGCTGATAATAAAACAAGTCAGTATTTTCTGTAAAACAAATTGTTGCTTCTTTCCATTAAGCTGCATTGAGCAGTTCTGTATGTTGGCATCTCTTTGAAATTTAATACCAAGTAGTTTTCTAAAGGTGACATTAGCTAACTGTCGACAGCTTGTTTGTCTTTACTAATCAGGGGCCAGCTGCACAAAACACCTTATGGTATGATTTTCCTTGAAGTCCATGTTAAGACTTTCTTAAATTAAAATTATTTGCACAAAACATGTCTTCTGTTTCAGGTTTCCTTAAAATGTCCACTTAGGTATTTAAGGTTTTCTCCTTATCTTGGTTTAATACTTAAGGAATCCTTTAAAGTTAGTCAAACCATTGCACAAAAGATTTAAGGTATCACAAGCTTGAGCACAAGCAAACAAATGGTTGTCATGGAAACTGCAGTATTTTACCACTGTAAAATCTTTCAGTGCAGTAAATGCCTGAACATTTTTACTTAACTAAGGAAACCTTATTCTCTGCAACACCCTTAAGTAGGAATAATTAAGTCTTTAGTGCCATTCTTATGATGTTCTTATTTCTATCTGCAGACTGAAATAATTCTAATTCTAATTCTAGCTTCGGGGCAGGCAGTAGCTCAGTCCATAGGGACTTGGCTTCGGAACTAGAGGGTCGCCGGTTCAAGTCCCCAGCCCGGACCAAAATATGGAGTGTGGACTGGTAGCTGGAGAGGTGCCAGCTCACCTCCTGGGCACTGCCGAGGTGCCCTTGAGCAAGGCACCAGAACTCCCCCAGCCGCTCTGGGCGCCTGTTCATGGGCACTCTGACATCTCTCCATTTAATGCATGTATAGGTCCCGTTTGTGCATGTGTGTGTATTCGGACCTGTGTGTATCTGACAACAGAGTGCAAACATTGCAGGATTAATAAAGTATATCAAATTAAAAATTTAATTAAATATATGCCGTGGTATGAAAACTGACCATTATCATATCATGTACAGTCGCTTACAGTTACGATTGAAAAAAAAATGTGACAGGATGGAGAACGTCACATCTGCACATCTCCTTTCCTCCCTTCCCACCCAAAAAAACCCTTCTGTTTTTATTTTTAAGGGTCACTGTTTAATAAAACTTATAATATTGTGTAATACCAAACACAATGACACCATGAAACTGTGATATTTTCACATACAGTTGTCAGACTGTAAATCTTTAACCATTGCAACCCCAGCTTCATGCCAACTTTTTTTCTCTAATTTATCTGCATTGAAATACAGATGTCTGTTTAAAAAGGTTACAAGAAATGACCTGCACACAGAAATTAAAGGCTTGGCTTGGATATCTGCTGGCTACACTGGATCTCCCGAAAATTTGTCTGTTGCCACCAGAGACTTACAGTCGTCAGACGGATTGCAGATGGGTTCTGAGAATGATCAGACACCAAAGTGATTCTGATTGGTCATTTCCCGTGCTAAGGAAAGACTTCCTCGTGTCCATACTAGTAATTTGGTTACTAGTGACAGGACATCTTTATTACAGCCAACAATGTATTTAACCCCAGAAAGGTTTACTCAATTAAAATGGTGATTAAACTGTATTTAGATGTGCAAACTCTCTGATATATGCATGGACATATGGAAAAGACACAAGGCCACAAGGCATTTTTACCAATTTTGTAAAAAGCGCGCTGCGATTTGCGAAATTTGATCATTTCCTTTCAGTCATTTTGACGTATTTCACCAACCAAAATAAATGCAGGCTGAGATTTGCTAATATGAAAACACAAGGCAAATGTGCACTGCTCACATTTAATTTGTGCTTTGAATCTGTGTACATTCAGTGCTTGACTTCATTTATCTCTAAGCATATTCTGCACCCGCCCCCCCAAAAAAACCCTCAGCAGATGCGACACAGTATTTTTTTATTGCCACCAACAGAACCTTTCTCTCTAATACTCCCGTGTTATGTGCATCTGCTCAGAATCTGTAATTACTCACACTCATCATCATCACTTATCATAAGTCCTCACAACTTTGTGCAATCTGTCAACCCTCAAATTAATTCACTATTATAAAAGCAGTGCACCTCAGATGCAAAGCAAACTGCACCTTCAGGCTTCGGCATGTGTTTGCAGAACAACTTTGGTGCCATAAGGCTCCGCTGAAAATCTGTCCCACAGAAAGCAGAGATGTCCCTAAAACAAATGTTCCTGATACATTTGAGCCGTGAAAAACGAAAAAGCAGGAAGATATACCATTCACTTGGCAACACGACATAACACAATGAGCTAAGGGAAGACAGAAAAGTCAAGACAGAGATTCAAGCGTTGTGTAAAAGACAGAAAGAGGGGCGGAGAAAGTGAAAATGAATTGAGCTCTTTTTTTCCTTTTTTTTTTACTTTGGCATCTCCTTCTCCCTCCATGCATCTTTCTGTTCTATCCTCCTTCATCTTCACCCCCACCCCCCCTCCTCCATCTCTCCAGGTTGGTTGCTAATTCCAGTAAGAGGTCATTTATTAACAGACACGGTACCGGCAGCCAAGCCCCTCATTCCCTCAATGGCTTTTTAACTGCTACGGCTAAAGGCCACGCTGCAGACCTGAAAACACTGGACCTCAGCAAAAAAAGCAAACAGCCTCAGGTCCAGTAAAGATCTAACAGGACACGCGGATAGATTATAGTCTGACATGGTCTCTGTGTAAATGAGGAGCACAGAGCAGGGTAACAACCAAATCTGCATGTAATCTACAGGTGTAGTCGAATTTTAAAAACTGCTTTTTGGTACAGCTCTCATACGTTCTGATTTGTCTTTCTTTGCATTGCCAACACATTGATATGTAACTTTTTAAGGACGTTTAATCCATGTTTTAAGTTTTACAGCAACATATTGTATATTATGTTCAGTATTTTCACTTCATAGTTTTGGCTTTCATTGTTGAATATGTTTCTAATTTTGACTCCATTGTTATTATATATATTTTTTCCATTTCAGTCTCTTGTTACGATTTGCTGCTCCAACTGCTACTTCCCCATAGGGGCCATTAAAGCATCAGCTACATTTTCAGTTTCAGAGAGTTGGCTTTATGCATGGGTGAGTAGATGGATGCAGCAAAAGAGCAAAGGGTTTGTTTTGATATCTTGAATCCAAAGTGTGACTTCTTCTGCCTCTCCGTCTCTCTGTCATTCATTTTCTCTCCTTTTGCTCTCTGTTTATGTTTGTCCCATTTCACTGCTTCTTTTTTTTTTTTTTTTTTTTCTCCCGCACATCTCATTCGAGGGCGAATGCAGAGCTTCAATATTCATCCGTGCGAGACGGCAACCATCCGCTTCTGCCAGACAACCCAAACCTCCAGGATGCAGTCACCCCTGGCAACGGCTGAACCTGCCCACAGTGCACGGAGGTGGCCAGTAGAGGGAGCAGCGACTGTGCTGCCAGTTGTGATGGGGATAGAGGGAAGGGATGGAGGGGGAGGGGTGTACGGAGAGAGGGGAAACAGTGGAACAACAACAGAAGTGTAAAGGAGGAACAGGTGAGAGTTAAATACAGGGGGAGGAAGAAACAACAGAATAACAGAAAAGTAAAAATGGAGGGTGCAGGAGAAAGAGGCTGTAGAAGGATATGAAATGACTTATCATTATTATTGTTATGACTACTCTCATTCTAGTTTAAAAATTTCTTCTAATGTCATAGGGGCCTTCCTCCAATCTTCCAAGAGTGCTAAAGTTATATGAGGTGACAAAAATGAAGCATTTATCAAAGTTACTGCATTTATTAGCGAATTAATCATCTTGAAATGCCCAATATTTGACACCATATCAGAAACCTTAAACAAACTGTATGTTTTGACAGACATAAAAATATATATCAGTATCAGTATCAATATATTATAAAGATTGTGACTGCATGTATATCAACCTAGCCTGAAAATAAGGCAAGAGAAGCTGTCTCTCAAGCTGTTACAGACATAATGATGGCTTTGTACTGATGTTGAAGAAAAACATCAGAAAACACCCACGATGTAATGTGGGTCATTATGTAAACTTTGGACAAAGAAATTTTAAACATATGCTCCCGTTATTATGGAATAATAAGCAGAATGAAATAAAAATGGGCAGTTTTACAGTATTTTAAAGAATAAGGCTAACAACTCAGCGTCATTAGTGTTAGCACTGCTCTGCAGGTTAGGCTGCTACAGTTAGTAACTATGAGCTTTATTATTATATATTTTTTAAATCTCTTACTCTTCTCAATTAACATTAGTAATGTTATTAAGCTTTAACTATGTTTTTAGTGAAGGCATTTACACAGTTTACTAGCATTGTCTGCTAACGCTAGTCAACACTGCTGCTAGTGAGGTTAGCGTAGTTTAACCTGGAACTTGTCAGAGAATGCAAACTTTGGAAAAAATCTACCTCACCTATCACACGATGCAAAGCTCTGGAATGGTCACAACAGCTAACATTTTTCCTAATTTAATCTTGTGAAAGGAGAACAATTGTAACCTATAACTAAATTCTCCTACCACCTTTAACAAAGCATCACTAAGCTTATGTTTGATATTGAGAAGATATCAACCTTAGTGAGCTGTCAATTAGAAAACACAACATGCTTAACTTAGATATAACACTTTTACTCATTTTTATGTCATCAGGGACAGAGCAGGACACAGCGAGCCTTATTTACTGACAATCCGTTGCTGGCAAACCGCTGATGTACAGTAGCATTGGTTTGCTACTAGCCATGCTTTTGTTAGCTTCCGCTTTCCAAAACCAAACGCCAGATCAATTAAACAGTTTCATACTGCACACTACAGACAAAGCCAATGTGCAGTATGTACTGTAGTACCTATTCCCAGGCAACATTTGTATATGGGACCCATGTGGGTAGTAAATAAGCTGAACAATGGGCCCTTTATGAAGCGGTCCACAGGTTCCCTAATGGCCCCATTCCAACTGCCCACATGGGTGGTTTTACCCAAGTGGACACCAGATAAAATGTCTATTTTCAACACATTCTCACTCCGACCTCGTCACATATTGAGGTTTTTGTCATGGACTTTCCACGTCCACATACGACGTGAAAGTACCGTGGGCGCGTTGGTTGTTGACGTTCTGGGACACCGTGTCAGGTTCTCTTCTTTCAAGATATACTTCCATCTTCACAGGAAATGTAGCGTTTACATACAGTCTCTTTCAAAATAAATGCACTACGTTGGTACAACAACGCAAATTGATGCTGTTTCTTTCAACAACAAACGGTTTGGAAACAAAAGGAAGTGGTTAGGGTTAGGAAAAAAGAACAAGGTTTGCTTTTAAAATCTTACGGGGCGCGAGCACCACTCTCTTGGGTGAAAGTCGAGTTTGTTGGACCCATTCACCAACCCTCCACCTTCGTCCTTGTTCTGCTATGTTTCCCACTGACGCCGCTGGGCACTGTTAAACTATAACGGCAACTAGCCACGTATCATGCAAAAGGACATCTGTTTTCGTTGGGTTCTGACGCTGCAAGTCACTGCCCAAGCACTGGATTTCGATGACTTCGGAGTGAGACTGGGCTCCCATTTTGGGAACATACCCACTTGCTACCCAGGTAGCCCACTTGTAAAACCACCCATTTGGGCAAATGGGCCATCATGGAACCCATGAACAATCCTATATAGGGACAGTTTTTTAGCTCATTTACTACCCACATGGGCCTCACATACAAATGTTGGCTGGGACTGCATACTGTGTTTGTTGGTAGCATAAAATAAGTGGCTTTGAATCTTTTTGTGATAAAAATACACTAATGTGAGAAAAGCACATATACTTCTTTTTGCTACTGTTGTCCTTAGATTTTCAGTTTAAATGCCAATCCTTGTCTTGAATTGCCTCACATATTTATGTTATATTATTTGTTATATATTTCTGTTATTTACTTACAGTTCAGTTTATACACTGTATGACCACACCTTATTCAACCATTCCTTTAAATGACAGAGATGCTACTAACACGTGGGAGATTTTCCCGTATTAGACCACAATAGAGTCCCTGATGAGATAAAGACTTGGGGAGAAGAGAGAAAACATCCCTCGAGAGACAGGGAGTGAGAGAAGGAGTGAGCAGATTGATGGAGAGTGATAGTCCTGTGTGTCAAAAGTGTGAGATTCAACTGCAGAGAGGGAGAAACCCCAAAGACAGAGAGAGACTCCAGAGAGAAAGAGAGGGAGAGTTTTATCTGCAGAGGGAGAAGGTGTTTGGACAGCGATGACAGAGGCTCTCACTCCTGGGAAACACCTAACAATCAACCTGTAAAGCGTGCACACACACACTCACACACACACACTCACACACACCCACTATAAACTGTGCTATATTATGCAACTGTGCTACATTAAGCTAAAAGTGTGTTCACCTTTCCTGTGTTGCAGCTGAACTCTTCTATCTTGTCCTGTATCTTGCATATCAATTAAGCGGGGTGTCATAATGAATTAAAAGTAATGAACGAGGCTGAGATGAAGGATGTCATATGGTGAGGTGGAGAGGTGTTTCCTTGTCGAGTCCATCATTTTCTATATCACAAGACCTCAGAGTGTCTTAACACATTTATCCTTTGGGAACCCAATGCTCCATCTGTGTACTATGAAGAACTTTTACAGACTATACTATGAAAAGAAACATGAGTATGAACATGTAATACATGAATTTATAGATTAGAAGCTCAACCCCTTTGGTCATTGTGGCCATTTTAAAAAGGAACACCCTGGGGCGCCCAGTAGCTCAGTGGTTAGGGCAGGCGTCCCATGTACAAAGGAATGGTCCTTGCCGCAGCGACCATGGGTTTGATTTCAGCCTGTGGCCATTTGCTGCATGCCATCCCCCTTCTCTCTCCCACTTTTACACTTAATCTGTTCTGTCAAATAAAGGCAAAAGCCAAAAAAATAATCCTGTAAAAAATAAAAAGTAAAAATAAAAGTATACAACTTAAGCCATAAAAAGAGTCGTGTCTCTTATCGTTCAAACCACACTGGCAGTGTAACAATTTAATAAATACCTAAAAAAAAAAAAAGTATTTTGAGCCCTTTACCACCTATTTTTAAAAACTGTAACTACTTGATTGTTTAAATTTTATTTCATATAAAAGAAAATAACTGGTAATACAGCATAAAGCATATGGATATTGTGAGAGTACTGTAATTTATATGCTCCAATATTGATGATAAGGGATATTCTAATATTACAATATAAGTTTTTATAACCTTTTATAGCAGATGAAGGTGCCCTGCATGTGTTAATTGTTTTTTAATGTCAATGGGTGAACAGATATTCTTGACTTTCTCGGGTAAAGGACTCGAGTCACTGCTACAGTGCTAAAACGCAACAGCATGCAACAGTAGCTAACAGCTATGAAATGGAGTCTGCTATCGTCAACAAATGAGCGGTGTTGTATCGAATAGTGTTTCCCTCCTGTTAATGTGTAGTGCCCCCCTCAGTAGTTAGGGCTAGGGCTAAGGGTTTGGGCAAGGTTTAAGTAGTTGGACACACATATCGACAGGGAAAACTATCACAACACCAGTACCCATCACAACAAAGAGTCCACACATGCTGTGTTTTCATCATTACATTTTGCAGCTGCAGCTCCAGAGATGGATCACTGGTTCACTGGTTACTTACTGCTGAAACCTTTTGTTGCCAAAGACTTTTCTGAGGAGTTCGTTTTTTTTTTTTTTTATCATTCTATTTTAAATGAGAGTAGGCTGTCTTTAACCAACCTACTGGTTTGAATTCAGCCAGTTCAAACCTCACTAGTAACTTACTGCTGAAGTTTGTGATGGCTGAATTCGAGCTGGTGCAGCCGCTGACTGAAGCTCCAGCTCCAGAACCTCCGCCCGCTCTCCTCCAGGGGAAGGAATCTTTGAGCGTCAGGTGTGAAGCAGAAGGACAGTGGGGTGTGGTAGCTAATTCAGTCAATTTATCAAACTCAGTGCCCCATATCATTATTTCAGTGCTTTCTGGTGCTGAAAAAAATCCCAGAAGAAACACTGACATGAAAAATATAATGTAAATATTGTGGTTTTAGCTGGCTAACGTTGGCTTGCTTTCTAACGCGGACAAATTGCTAGCTAGCAACTAAAGCAAAATACTGTATTAAGTGGATAATGTCAGCTAATTCATCCAGAATTCCAGGGCTGGTTTGCAAATTACTTCACCAGCTCTGCAACCAGTGCCAGATCCATGCAGCGTAGCTAAGTTAACCTAGCCTACACCTTGCTAGGCATCCAGTGACTGTTACCTAAACTGAGGTTAGCCAGCTAGCTGAAAAGCTACACTACATCGATCGACCATGGGTTGCTTTGTAACATCAGCTGATAAAGTAATTTGCAAACTGCAAGCTAGTTAGTATCATGGAGCCACCGGTCCAATTAGAATACGGGAACATACAGATTGTAACATTATCCTAAATATGATTGTTATTTATTTTGGAGCATGGTGACAGTCATTCACGGCCAGTCTCTTGCTTGTTACTGGTGTAGCTGGTGCAGGTACTCGCTCATGGCTACAGGAAGATTCTGACTGCAGTTCATTTAACAGCTTCAGAGAGAGGTGTCACGAAAAACAGCCACATACAGAACCTTTAAATACAGCGGCCCCCTAAATCCCCAAATTTCCTCTCATCTCACTGTCATTAAGAAAATCAACTATAAACTATGTGTATTTTCAAAATGAACACATACAAATTTTGTATGTTTTCAACAGTCAAAAACTACCAGAAAGATCTACAGACAGTGAAGTGTGTGATGTCCTGTCGTCTCTGTCTCTGCAGAGGGACACCAGTATGAGGATGATGATGATGACGATAATGACCGACGGCCCCGATGAGGAAGATCTTGCAGGTCACTCGCCACCTTCACTTTGCCTGGTCTCTCCCCGTTCATGGCATTGCCATGGCAACCGGCGATTCCTCTCTTCGCCGAGTCTCCACGGTTACCGACCTGCTCTCATTCATAAGCGTTACCAGGGCAACGCAGCCCTGGCTCATTGATGGAATCTCGGCATTGCCGCAGCAACGGGGATGGGAAGTGGGTCTCCTAATGATTGATTTTCAACCCCTCCAAACCCCCGCATCTCCCTCCCACCCACGCACACACACACACACACACAAACACACAAACACACAAACACACACACACACAAACAAACACACACACAACCTCCACACATTATCCTTAACTACCCCCTTACACTCTCACACAACAGCAGCTCCTGCGCAGTTCCTGTGCATGGTGCAAGCTCACAGTATGTGCACACAAGTGTAGCTTCCCTCGCATGCAGACACACACACACACACACACACACACACACACACACACACACACACACACTGACCAAACGAATGCATCCTTTTACCGTATACAAACACAGATACATTCTCATCAAATGTGTGTGTGCATGTGCTCACCCTGCACACATACACACAGATTTGATGACAGTGACGAATGCAGCGCAGTCCAGGTAGTATGGATGACCCACTTTCTCGGTTGCTGCTGGTGTGTCGAACACAAAAATTGTGTTTTGCAACATGTACACACGACACATCAACTATACACACACAAACACATAGAATCAGATATAACAGTCCGATTCCTACACCAGTAATTTAGGGCTGCTGTTTCACCCTGAACTTAAATCCAGCTGACTCTGAGTGTTCAAACAAGACTTACTGTCAACAATGTTCAACCACTTTTTAAATACAGACAAAATGCAACTATCACTTTCATTTACTGAACTTGAAAAAGCAATATATGCTGTCCATTACGTAACATTTTTACTTTAAGATGTACTCTGCTATTGGACGTTTATGGGCGCGTACCCCCACAGCGCTCAGGTGAGGTCAGGGCTTTACAAAAAGGTAGCCACCAGGTGCCAGACTGTAGGCGGCAGGCACTCAAAAGAGACAGCAGTGAAAAAAAAAACGCAAATACAGCAAGACAAGATCACAATATGTACTTTCACACTAACTACCTGTTTGTTTTTGATTTTAAGATTTGCTAATCACTCGTAAGATTTATATTTCTGAATTGCTAACCTCTTGTTTGGCACTCTGAGACCCTCGGACAGAGCAATCCCAGCAGGTCAGAGGTCCAAACAAAGACATTAGTAATTGTGCCTTTGACAAGAGGCCTCTGAGGCTTTGGGACGACCTGCTTGATGTGCAGGACTATAAAAATATGACTCAGGTTGTAGTGCTACAGTGCATACCTCTCCATTTATGTGATGCCAAGTAATGTAAACTGGCACCAGTGAACAGAGGATGGGTCACAACCAGCATTCCTATCATATAAATGAAAATGTAGACGTGTCATGGTATAAGACGGTGTGTGCAGGGTGTGTTGGGTGTAATACATGCTATCACAGCCTGGCATCTTTGGTAAAAATAGTAAAAACACACACAACATGCAAGAGACTAGGACAAGTTCCAGCCAGTGACATGTGCATAAGCTGTGTGTGTGTGTGTGTGTGTGTGTGTGTGTGTGTGTGCCTGTGTGTGTGTATAAGTGTATGTGCACACAGTTTATGTGTGTATTGTGTTGAAATAGTGTGGGAGTGCCATGTGTCATCACAGTGTGAACTCCTGTCCCTTAGTGTCTCCCGCTGAGCCCTCACCCCTCACTCACACACTCACTCACACACACACACACACACACACACACACACACACACACACACACACACACACACACACACACACACACGTGATGGACAATGTTCCAGCCTGACACAGTGCACAGTTAAGGAATTGGAACAATCTGTTCGAACATGCAAGAAATAAACAAGTGGCTTCATACATGTCAAAAATTTGGGAAATACTAGTTTTATCATGATTATTCAGATATGTTTACAGGAAAATAAATAAAAGTTCAAAATAAATGTTCTTAGCTGACCGTTATTGACACATATGAACTTTTGCTCTGGCAGTTTATGATTCATGTTATAGTAAAGGTACTCTATACAGTACATCTATACTGTAGGGTTAGGAAAAATGCCCAAATATTTATTATAACATAAATCCTGACTTTTTTAGTACACCGAGCCTCGTATGCATTCCCTTGTACTGGTTTCAGCCATGCCATTAAATCTTGGTTAGGTAGCCAGTTTTCATTGAATTTCAAATTCCCCATGTCATCCAATATGCAGTGACAGATAGCTAGCTGACAGTTGATCCTCTACTTTGAGTACCAGGCCAAAAACAAATATGAGTATTGTTGGTTCTCCTAATCTGCATGACACTAATGTGAGAGGCATATGGTAAACTTTTTAAGAAAAATAGATGTGACCAAATATTTTTTTACAATGCAGCGTCAGAAAAGAAACATTTCATAAAATCCTACTTCAAATCTCTCAGCATTTTGAAGACTTTTGGGATTGATATAAGACATTTTAACATGAATTAAGGCCTTATTTTTAGATTCATGAATTCAATGCCATTAAAAACTTTTTAAGGATCTGTGGGAACCCTGCTGTTCTTTTGTCTTTGGACCATTTTGACTTTATCCTTTTTATATACCAATAATTTTTAGAACTGATATAATCTAGTAATTGCAAAGCAGTGCCCTCAAACCATAGCAATGAAACTGGTAAAATATTACATTAGATTTATGACGTGACAACGGTTAAAAGGATAGTTCGGATTTTTTGAAGTGGAGTTGTATGAGGTAATTATCCATGGACAGTATATTACATACAGTAAATGTCAATCAGCATGCCTCTAGTTAAGAGAAACAGGCTTAAGTACGACATGGATGCTAAGCGATCTACTGCTGTTGATGGGGGTCAGCAACAAAATGTATTTTAGCCACCTAAAAAATCATTATCAGTTTAAGTGAGCACTATATGTAGAGTATTTTTATCACTTTCCCTTTCTGCCAGGAAGGCTTGTTTTTCAACGGGGAAGCTGTTAACGGCTTCAGTTCATCATCTATGCTCTTATTAAAGCCACCAGACTCCATCGATAGAAACAGTAATTTTGGCTCGCTTAAACTGGGAGCTGCTGGTCTACCACTGCTTCGTTTAGTTAGTCAGTTTGTGTTATTTTGTGGCTTTGGTGACTCTGAACTAAGGCTTTAAAATGCCAAAGTCACAAAATAATACAGACAAAATACCTAATTCATGCAGCAGTAGACCTTCAGCTCTCATGTTCAGCAATGTTAAATAACTGTTTTTCTCAATGGAGTCTGGCTTTGACAGGAGTGATAGAATGGCTTCTTTTTCCAGTTGGAAATCACTGTCTGACATTAAAGTAAAACAGTGAAAATATTCTAAATATAACATACACTTAAAGTGATATTATTTTTTTTTAGGTGGGATTTATTTCAGGTGGCTGAAACAGGTTTTGTTGCTGACCCCTCCACAGCAGTAGATTGCTTAGCTTCCATGTCGTACTCCAGCTTGCTTCTCCAAACTGGGGGCGTGCCGACTGACATCTACTGTATGTAAAATACTGTCTATAGATAAGTGCCCAACAATCTGAACTATCCCTTTAAGGTTCTCCAAACCTCTCACACCCATGCCGTGCTCCCCCTCTGTCTCTCTCCTGTAGATACGGGACATTAAGCAGCACTTTATGACCATTATGTCACTGCCCCCCCCCACCACCACCAAGGTGGTACGCCCCCAATCACTTTCTCTTATTGGGAGAGCCCATTTGTTTTGTGCAGAGGGGTTACGGGAGAGAAATCGTTGGTAGTGTTGGAGGTGAAGGGGGATATTGTAATGGCTCCATCACCTCAGGGGTTGGGAATCTTTACCACTAGCTCATGTCATCAGACCCCTCCTTCTCACTTCATCAAAGACACCGCTTTCTTTTCTTCTTTCCATCCAAACATCTCTTTTTATCTCTCATTTCATCCCTCTCTGCTTTTTCCCCTCAGTTCTCTCTCCTGGCTGCTGGAGCTTTCATTGGCAGAGGCAGGATGTGAGCACTCTCATTCTGACCACATTCTCCATTCTCATCCCCCCCTTCCTCTTCCTTTCCCTCTCTTCATTTTCTCGCTCTCACATTATTGCTGATCTCAGCAGAGTGCGTACACTCAGCTGATGGACTCCCTCTACCTCTACCCCCAACTAAACTCCCTTATTTTCCCTTCAATCCTTTCTTTCCCCACCTTTCCTTCTCTCTCCGTCTCTTAATGCCTCTGACGTCTTCTATTTTAACTTTACGTATGAAAAGGTGGAGGAAGGATGAAGGTGGCCGATAATGAGGGATAGTCTCGTCTTTCCTGCTCTTTCATCTATGTCTTGACACCACCCATCCACCCTTCTGCCCTTTAATCACATATATGTTTATTAACCTTTATTTATCTGGGGAAGGTTTGCTGAGTGTGCACGCTTTTCTGCAAACACCCTCTGGCCACCAGACGGTTTGGGAGCTTAAGTCATTTGAATTAAAGCACCTTGATGGCTGGTTTCAAAGTAGTCATGCGGAAATTGACATTTTTGAAACTATGTCAACTATTTAAGTATTTCTTAATGAAATAAATAACGTCTTATTGCTCTATTGAATTTGAGGTTGATGATATTTGCCTGGGAAGGGAAGGGAAGGGAAGGGAAGTTCGATCTGCCTTTACTTTGTGTCAGATTTTCCCAGTTACTGTATAACTTCAAAGTTCTCTGGTGCACTAGCTGTCTGTCAGTGCTGCTCCATCCTTCCATCCATCCCTGTCCTTTAATTACATCGACCCTCATCTCTCTCCTGTTCACCCACGTCATTCTTTCCTGTGTCTCTAATCTTCCTCCAGTTTTTCCATTCACCTCTCCCCCTCGTTCTCCCTCTCTCTCTCTCTCTCTCTCTCTGCCGGGCCGGCTGATTGGCCCACCTGTCCCTCCGTCTCCTGCCAGCATGACTCTTGGACCTCATGAGGGCACGACGTCTGGACTTCAGTGTCCTTGTTTGTGTGCGTCTTTCCTCGCAGTGTGTTGGTGGGTGTTTTCGTGCAGGCAACGTGACATGTAGTTGGATGTTAGTGTGGTGTATGTGTATGTGCTGTTTTTAGGGCGGTGGTCGACCAAATAAAATCTTGGTTGAATGAAATTCTACCTACTCTCCAACCAATTGATGAAGGAATCTGCATGCTATCTCTAGATTAACTGATTCTGCAACACTCTATCTGGTAGCACTGTGTGTCCACCAAAACATTTTATCCTGAGGCCAGTGTATATATTGAATTCTTCGCAACAGCACTACTGTTTATTTAAGCTCCTTTTCCACCAAACACTTTCAGTTTGGTACCTTTGGAACCAAAAGCAACCCTTCAGACATGATACATAGACCCTTGGTCCGTTTAGCATTTCCACTGCAAACAGTCCTCTTAAATGTGGGTGAGGTTGTTGACACTCACTGTATTTCCTCATTACCGGTGACACAGATGGAACCTGTCTGCTCCTCGTTTATCTCACACAGAACGAGGCTGCACGCCGACATTTTCAGAACAAAATAACACAGGCTGCAGTGAGAGTCTCTCTCCATGGGATATTTAAAAATAGCAGGTTTGTGCATTTAGTCCGTCTCAGGCAAGCTCATGTAAGCTTCCTGCCCAGCACCAAACAGCAGACAAAGTTAGCAATTAGCTGGTGAAGAAACTGTCTGGCAGCTTAAGAGCCAGGAATGTTTCTCATGGGTTGGTGGAGACCAAAACAAAGCGACAAGTATAACAAATATTGGACTTAAATTCAATACTGGCAAAAAAAAAAATTAGATTCAGCTTTAAGCAGACAAACTATTATGCAAAATCAGTATAAATGAGGCTTAGCTGACTATAATTGACTTGTGGTGAAAGGATTTCCCAGACAGGAACAGCAAAAATTGTAAACATGTACTGATTTCCGTTGAGATGATCAAATTAATATGTTTAGAACACAGTTACTAATGGGTATTGCTGCCAGAGGGGTGTTATGTCACCTGAAAGGTAAAATGTATTGATCCCCTGAAGGAGAAAACCTTATTACAGTGTCAGTCCTTCCTTCTCTGCCAGAGAGGTCAGAGGTCAGAGCTGATAGAGTGTCTTGTTAAAGGACACTTTAGTAGGACGAATGCTTGTCAACACTGTGGGTGTGATGATGAACTAGTCTTACGCCTAACTTAACCACCCTGCTGCCCTCACATTGTGCGTCTGTAGGTGTGTGTTTGTGTCTGTGACTCTATTTCTGTTCACAAGGGTGTGTGGGTGCGCACAAAGCACCACCTGAAGCAGGCTTTTAGCAAAAATATTTTTTGTTTAAAGGGACGTGTCACCTACTTCATTTAACCATTTTTGTTTCAAAAGCTGCTTTTCCACCGACATGATACATTTTCTTCCCACTGTGTAATGTTGTGGATGGTACCAAGTTCCGTACCGTCCCCATGTTTGGTCCCCCCTCTGTTGGGGTACCTGGCACACAGATCTGGTACTAAAAGGTGGAGCTGTGAACACTGCAGTCTGATTGGTTAATAGCGGAGGGTCACTCTTACCAAGGACTGAGTTGTCACTGGTTTTGAGGCTTTTAACCACTGTTCATACTGTGGAGAGTTTTACATATATTAGTAAACTGTAACTATAAAATGAAAGGATGTTTTGCTGCCTCTCACAGCAGCTGTAGACTGAGATAAAATAACTTAACTCTCGGGGTCTACTGCCAGGAACTTTAAAGGTGGAACATTAACTTGTACTGTTACACAATGCATGAGTTGATGGCGTGGATCCATCGACACATCTTAAATTTCTATGTTTTTATTGGCTCTCTTGGATGACATACACTTTTAGTAATGAGTGGATCTTAAAGGGTTTAAAAATATATATTAATTTTGACCGGCGAATGTGAACTGCATATATTCTAATCCTCACTCGGAGAAAAAAAAAAAGCATCGCAGAGCGTAGTTCCTGTGGGCTACGGCAACACTAAACCCCTGAGCTTGCCTGAGAGGGACTACAGAGAGACTCTTACTATAGCCTGATCTGTTTTGTTCTGAAAATGTTGGTGTGCAACCCCGTTCTTTGGATGACAAGCAAGGTGCAGACTGATAAAGGAGGAAATACAGTGAGTTACAACAACTCCGCCCACATGAAAGAGAACTGCTTGCGGTGGAATGCTAAGCAGACCAAGGGTCTAGGTACCATGTCTGAAGGGTTACTTTTGGTTCCAAAGGCACCATACTGAGAGTATTTGGTGGAAATGGGGCTACAATGGCAGGTTCATCTGTGGTGACAAATGCAGGCTCTATGGGATTTAATACAGCAAGTGTTAAAGCCAATGATCCCAATTCTCAAATGTCCCAGATAATCCGCAAAATAAACTCAGAAAGGTAAACCAGAAATTCAAATTAACAAATGTTTTTAAGACTTAACATGAGCCAAGCTCCTTGATTTAATGACCCAAGATACATTTTCTGAACAGTTAAAAAAAGCAATGAGCAACAATGTCTGTTCTACACCCTACAAGAACAGGCGTCCTCTTTAGACACAGCCTACTTTTTTTCTTCATTAGCTTGATATCACACTTTAAGGTGTCCTGATACAGACATTAATGCACTTGACTGAGGACAAACCGTTCTGCTGATCTCCACCTTGTCTATTACTTTTGTATATGAGAACAGCTCATTGAGTGTTATCAAACATATGGCTTTTACAGTGCTTCTGCAACCTGACGCATCCTTTACATGAGTGGTGCGTTCATATGCAGCAGATAGACTGCAGGGCACAGAGTTGGAGGGTATAGGAGAACGTATAAGAGAGTGATGAGCCTGTAAATGACTGCAGAGCAATAATGATAATGGAAGTGATGGCAAAGGGACAATTTTCAGCCAGGTACTCTCCCCCTCTCTCTGTGTGACCTCATTTTTCTCTCCCTGCTGGACTTCATTTCCTCGCTCCAATGTTCATACAGTATTCTCTCAGAGGAGGCACTGTACTTACTGTAACACCTGTGTGTACCAATTCGGTTAATTTAAATTTAGATTTGGTGCCGGAGAGTGACCTGATTCACAACACAGTTAGCTGATGTTTCATTCACAGTCAGAAGCTTGATATGTTTTGTCTTCAGCTATTTTTAGCCCAGAGTCGATACAGCTGGATGAATATCTTTATGAAGACCTGTTTAATTTAATCTGTCCTGTTTCTGACGCAAAACTCAGCTGTGAGGCGTCCCTGCAGTGAGTCACAGGCTCCTGTTTCCCCCTGTGTTGGGTTCTGATGTCATTTGGTTTGTTTGCCAGATATACTTATGACTCAGTATGCCATATTTCTTTTTTCGCCGAGATGAATCGAGATGTTTTCGTAAGTCTCTCGGGGTTTCTCTGTCTCACCTGCACAGTTTGTTCCGTCTCTCCTTTAAGAGACAGTAAGACTTTTCAGTCTTAAAAAAAAGACATTTTCAGTCCCTAAACTCAATCAAGTCTAAACCAGCAATGACCACTTTGATATCAGGCCTGTTTCTTACCATCTTTGCTTCTTTGGCAAGTTATTATAGAGTGTACATTGTTTCATAGTCAAATAACTTATTGTCTCAGGTTTCATTTTACTTGATTCAACTCTGACATCATCAACATGTCGCCTGTCAATCTTTACATACCAGTAGATCCATTAAAGTCTTTATTATGGTTTCGATAGTATTTGGGATATGATGTTTACATTGCACCTGCTAGGTAACCTAAGTAACGAACTCCCTATGTTAGGATAATGGTTTAGTAGCCTCATTATAAGATTAACCATTTAACTGTTTCTCAAGTTTAACTAAAAACTAATTATAATTTTGGCATACAAACTGAACAAAGACATTTGTTTGGAACATGAGCAAACCTGATAACCTGATAATAGTTAAACAAGTCAAGTAACTGTTGTCAAAGCACCTGTTTTTCAAAAACTCGCAGGTTTATCTTTCAGACTACTGATCAGACTGTCCTGACCATATGTTATACTCCAATATTCAATTTGTGTTAGTTATTTTCCCCACATAATAAAACTGCCCATGGAGCCTTCAGTAGGTCCACATCAACATCAGCCAAGCAGTTTAGATGCAGTATGATTGCATGTCTACAGCCACTGCCCTTCAAAGAAAGAGCGAACATTTTACAGTCACCTTTTTGTTATTAGGTTCACCATGTCAACGCAGTGAATTACTTGTAAAAATTCCTATTAATAATCTTAAAGAGTGAGACAGAACCACCTATCATGGAAGATTTACAAGTATACTGTTTAAAAATACGTCGTTCCTATGTGTGTGATGAGAGAGGTCTATTTTCGAACGCTGTCTCTGTGAACATCCATTAGAAGAGTCATAGGGACGTCTATGGTGTCCTCTCATTGACTGACTGGCCCAGAGTCTACCATAAATGATTAGATTACTGTGTGACGTCACAGCACGGCACTGAAAATCAATGGACTGTCATCTCTGAATACTAAATACACCGGTCACTCTGTATGTGTGTGTGTGTGTGTGTGTGTGTGTGTCCCCTCTCCTCTTTTTCCCCTCTCTCATTAATTCTTGTCCTCATCAAGTATCTCTCTCTCCAGTGTATTTGCCAAGAATGAAGACAGCACACATGCATGCACACACACACACTTTCATGCACACTTCCCAACACAGTGGCAGAAGCCTTCTCAGTCACGACTCGCACAGCACAAGCACAAACTCTCCCAGAAACTGAGGCAAGAGGGAAAAAGCGAGAAAGAAATAGACCGACACTATTAACACGAAAAGTCAAACTGAACTAAAAGTCTGAAGCCCCTGTGGTGGCGTCTGGATGCTGCAGTGTTGGTTACATACAACAGTATAAAAGTGTTGGCCCAAGCAATGATGATTTGGCTCTTGTTTGAGTCTCACCAGTGATGGGGCTAAACATATAATTTGTCCTTAAGATGATACGGTCATGGGATCATTAAAATCAGTAGGGGTTGTCACTGTGAGATTATGAATGTGGGAATCAACTACAATGTGGAGGTATTTTCAGCACAAAATTTACACACTGTCCTGGCTGTGACACAAAGAGGAGAGGGTTCATTCTCTGGGGAGCATGAATATCCACTTGAAACAGTCTTGGAAACACAGCCTCTTTCTGTTGTAAAAAGAGAAATGTGAACCTCTAGTGCACATGGCTATATTAATAGATTTGGTTATGGCATGGCAGAGTTGGCCTTGCTGCCAATTTATACCAGTGGCCGACCGCGGTACTGCAAAATAAATAAATAAAATAACCAGGGCAGGATGACATTTTTCCCACTGACTGCCATCAAAATGGAGACATTTGTAAAACTGCTGATTGGGAACCTTGAAACCTGTTATTAGTGTAATATATTATTGTATTTTATTATGAATTTCTAATCCATGGAAATGTAATTTGAAACAACTTTCTAAGCTATTTTTTAAGACATCAATTCGGGCCACAAAATGTGAAAGCAAACCTCTGTTTCCGTATATGCATTGGCTGATCAACTTTCATTGAAATGAATGAGTGCCATCTTAGAGTTAATGATCCCGTTCTCATAATACATTGATGACACTGTTCTGTATGAACAAGCTTATATTTTGGAGAACATTGAACTGAACGTATTCGGTGCAATTAATGTTGAAGCTTTTTAGGACTTAGGCACAGACACCTTCAGCTGCCCCTCTGTCGGCTCTGCTAAATGTTTGATAAATGTATGCTCGTATGGCTATTTTACAAGTCTTGAGAGTGCTTTTTGTGATTGGTTCTGGATGGTAGTGGCGTGTGGCTGCAAGTCGCTCATCAGGATGAGGAAATCAACATTCCAGTCTCTCCTTCTGCTGACCTCTGTTAGCTAGGCCAGGTCAAGGTTTTTAAATGTAAACATAGAGGAAAGACGGAAAAGATGGGCACCTGCTAAACTAGCATCCTGCTAGCCATTATACGGGCCATGGAAATAAACCAGGCCATATTAGTTTCCAACGGCATATCAGGAAGCGGCATATCCTTTGATATACGAAAACCTGGCTATATTCTGGACACTGCCATTTAACCAGGAGGCTGACATGGAGGACAGTGCTATGCATTTTAAGAGGAGGGAAACACCAGTCAATGGGTAAACAGACTTTGACATAACATCTGCAACTAGCAGTTCAGACAACACAGCTACTGGGAGGCCTACTGTTGAAGCCAGTTCTGTATGAATATTTGAAGGAGTTTTATGAACAAATCAGCACAGAATCTCACATTTTTATGCAAAGTGTGCCTGGCAAGTCTGAAATAACAAGTCTGAACATCAGCCTCGTGGGCAGGAATTTGAAACAACACATCAAGTTGAAGCATCTGACCAGAAATATCTGGGAGTGAATAATGCTCACAAGATTTGATTTTATTTTAAAAAATAGAAGAAATTATTGTGAACAAGCTTATTTTTTGGGACTGTGAACTTAGCTCAAAATTCAAATTGTCAACTATGAACATGAACTACATTATTTTAATCTGTGTCAACTGAACTTTGGGCTACCTCACTGATCGGTGATGGCACCACATAAATGGTCAACAGGTCACAAAATTCATGATTGTCCATTGGGTACCATGAACGATTAAACCTTTAGACTTTTTGAAATTAGGAACTTCCAAACAAGGCAGCCAGGTAAACTGGGAAAGCAGTGAGTTTTCCTACATAGCTAAAAAACATGTCACCGTAAACCAAGTCCGAACCCGCTGGAGAATCTCTATCTCTCTCAAGGTATTAAATTGGTCCTCATGTAAATAGGAACACACTCTCTCACACACACAGCAAGGAAACATGGTAAACATATGCTGGCTTCTTGTAGCATGTGTTCATACCAAGACCTTGCATTCAATTTAAAATGTTTTATATGAATATACATGAAGGTTTGAGATATGACTATAATAGGCAATATAGGCCATGCATAGTAATTGGGTGCATACACATACATTATCCAAATACAGAAATACAGTATGTGCGTGCAAGTGCAGCAGCCATGTGTGTGTGTGTGTGTGTGTGTGTGTGTGTGTGTGTGTGTGTGTGTTATATAGGCTGTGCTGAGTGATTGATCATAGGGAGCGGGGAAAAGCAGGTTACTGCAGCGCTCACACGCACACACTCATTCCCTCTCTGAGCGCGCTCCTTTCGGCGTTTGCTCTTTCTCATTTCCCTCCCTCTCCCTTCCCCCCTCCTTCCATCTCCATCTTTGCCTTCCCTCCTCCTCCCATCCTTCCTCCAAACCTCTCACTCTCTCCATACATCACTCTCACTCAACCCCCCCCCACCCATCACTCTTTTCTCCTTCCTGTGGTCTTCCTCCTCCAGCTCTACCTCCTCTCTACTCTCCGTCCCTCTCACGCCTTCTTTAACAGCCAAACCCATCTTGTATTCCCTCTCTCTCTCTCTCTCTCTCTCTCTCTCTGTCCTGTTATCCAGAGCCCAGGGGAACGGAGAGACATCGTCACGTGTCCTCTCCTTCCACCTCCTCCTCCTTTTTCCTCCCTCTGTTATCTAGCTGCAGTAGTGCAGCTCTACTCTACTGCTGCTCTGGCAAAGGGAGGCTTCATCTCTTATAGGGCTTCATATCTATCTATCTATCTATCTATCTATCTATCTATCTATCTGCAAGTGGGTGACACACTGAGTGACAGAATCCTTTGCATGGATTATACGGGTCTTTGGAACTCTATTGAAGGGATGAACAAATAAGAAATAATTTGGTGTTCTGATGATGGCGAGGGAAAGTGCGGTCCTACACATCCCTCCAAATCTCCCATAGGTGTTTAGCTAAGTTAAAAGCCCCTTTTACACTGCCAGATTTTCCGCGAATGTTCGGCCGTTTTGCCGGCGAGCTGCGAGCGCTTAGACACACAGAGCCGGACTGGCAAGTTGATCCAAGGTGCCCAATTTTCCGCCTCGTAGGGTAGTCATATTGGCAGAACGTTTTTGGTTTAAAAAGAGCAAGGCGGCTTTCCGCTTCGGGAGGGTGTGTTGATGACTTGTGAGAGGGGCTGTTGATGATGCCGCACGTGCAACCCACTGGCGTGGACTTCAAAACAGGAAACAGCTGATAGCGGGAATAAGTATCTAGCAGCACTAAGGAGACACAAAGCAGAAGATGAGCAACTGGGGAGATAAAGAATTGCGTGCCCTCCTTGCCCTCACTAACGAGGAGGCCATTAACTGTCAGATGACGGGAACCGTGAAGGACAGGCCGATGTACGAGCGAATCGCCGACGGACTGACCAGTTGCGGCTTCCCTCGGAGCAAGGCGTAAGACGTCACTGATTACGTCACACGCTGAGCTACACATTTTGTTACTAGCTCACGCCCCCCATTGCCTCAAAAAAGGCACATTCTGTATAAACAAAAGTAAGCAGGCGGCATTTTGCTGCACTCCTCGATTTTGTTTTTATACTGCCAATGCTGAAAGAAGACGGATTGGGCTTTCCTGCAAATTTGCGCAGTTCCTATTTAAAAAGGGCTAAAGGTTCAATGTATAACGCCACATGCCGCAGATCAATAGGGGGCAGCATTTTACCTCCAAGCCAACTACTAACCGTGAGCAGGGCAACAATATGACTTAAGGTCATGGACTTGAATGAGCGTCGAACATGAAGCTTGCAAGCTAGCTTAGCTTGAGTGTATGCTGGCTTGAAGTGGCTGACTTAACCACACCAGTATAGTGGATTTCGGACCCCTGGTTGTCTTAACTAGAATATCTGTATCACCTGGATCGCGAGCACAGACCTAGACCAAACGGAGCAGGTAAGCCTGCTGGCTACCTTGACCTGGTTGGCTTTGCTGCACCCACAAACTTGGTTTCTACTTTCTGCACACACTGTTTGGTCGACCATGTACACACTGCATTGAGCAAGCAAGATGGGACTGAAGAAGGTCGAGGGCATAAAAAGATCACTGAACTTTATGCCAGGAGAGATGGCAGGTATCTCAAAAACAAAAACCCAAATTGGACTTGACTTCTTTGTCCTCTCAAGTTGGACTGAGGTCAGACTGGACGCTATAGAGACTCACTATTGCCTCTCGAGGTACAAATGGTATTACGAGACAAGACGGGTCGGCACTAGCCGGTTAGAATGCCCATTTTTGTAGATATCTCTGCAACACAATATATAGACGTCTTTGACCCAACTATCACTTCGAATCACCAGGTGAGATCATCATTTAAGCTAACAAAGATTAAAACCAGGCCTTGCAAAGCTTAGTTAGGTTCAACCTCGACAGTTTGTCTGAAGAAATTAACAAAATGCTTGCTGCCCACGATATAAGTATCAGGATCCCACAGTTTTCCCATTCTCCCTGCTGATGCCTCATGTCTGTCTCAAATTCTGTCGGTCTGGCAGCTCATAAAAACTTAGATCTGGGTTCTTTACCCTGTTGATGGTGCACCCCATCACACAGCAGCTTTTAGACATTTTTACATTGTTTGCCAGCGGGCAGAAAAGACACAGAGGCACCTTCACTCAAAACAAAGTCAATGGGGAGCGATGAATTGTTTGGGGGCGGGACTTAAGATTTGGTATAGAAAACAATTGGAAAGTATTCAGAATGGTCTAAAACCTGACACTTTTGCTCCCACGGATTTCTTTTACATATGTTCACGTCATTATTTGCAACTTTGGCCACGTTTAATATGAACATCCAACACTGTGACATTATATACATATGACAGAAAATTAGGAGAAACGTATTAGGTTCAGTTTCTAACATTCGGAGAATTTATGGTCGGCTTACTAGATTTCTTTGACAGCTTCTGACCACTAGTGAAAGCTGAAAGCTCTGGAAAAATCAACGGAATAGGCCGTGAGTTTTCAAAAAAAAGTCATATATTTCCAAGGCTGGTAATGACCCCTCAAGCTCAACATGCAGAGAGTTTTTTTCATACATTACTTTAAGTAGAGTTAAAAAAGTCTTGCAAAAGTCACAGATTTTCGTAGGAACAAAAGACTTATGTTTTATCAGTGTTTTTCTTATCAGTACTGAAATTATTGTCCTTTATTGTTTGTGTCACAGCTGCTGTTGTAATCTGATATCTAATAATTTATCTTAACGTTGAGCAGAAAAGGTATATGAGAGAAAAGAGAGGGGGATGGAGGAAGCTTTGCTACCACTCTCTCAGCTATCGCCATAACAACAAACCCGCTCCCCCATCTCTCGGAGAAGTGACATTTCACTTTGCCCTGGTTGCTGCTCCCTGCAGTGCTGCTCTGATCCAGCCCGTGTGCGTTTGTATGTGTGCGTGTGTTCATGTGTGTGTGTCCTCATTAAAGGAGGTCTGCGACTGAGGGGGAGTGGCCCTGATCACATGCGCACACCTTGTCAAACCAGACCTCTGCTGTGTCTGTGTGAGATCAGGAAAGAGAGGAAGTCATGCTACTACAAGATCCACACACACACACACACACACACACACACACACACACACACACACACACACACACACACACACACACACACACACACTCACAAACACGCAGATTTAGAGTGAGGATTAAAAATGTAAAAACAAGGATCTGTTATCAACTTACATCTTTAGTAATAATGTTATTAGCATCAACGCTAATAAAACACACTTTTTGAATCTAACTTGTTTCACTGAAAAGACTTTGTGCGTGTGTGTGTGTGTGTGTGTGTGTGCATCTTTTCCCTTGACAAACACTATATCTTGTTGCAATCTCCACCCATCCCCCCTTTCTCGCTCAGGCAGCCATATTTAGATCACACAACAAACACACACAGTTACACCAATGTTCTTACCACCTGCACACAGAAACACTCAAAATTAAGTAGTAGGTGAGTGATACACATTATTTTCAGTATGTACAGATTTTCACTAAAAATCCCAGATTGTTTAAAAGGATCTGTTCCACCCTGATTTGATGTCTCCATACATCACATTTTGTCTTCTCTTTCCTGCTGCCAGAGGTCTCTGTTAAGCTCTACAGCAGACAGAAGTCCTCTCACGCTGAGGATAACTCATATTGGTTTATTCAACAGCTAGTGAAGAAAAAAAATGGGTTGAACGACCAAAAAATGCTGCTGACTGTGCAAAAGATAAACCAGAGTCCCTCTGGTAATTAAAAATAACAGACACTAAGGCCTGGTTCAGACTGCCAGCCCAAATCTGTATTTTGGCACATCCAGATTGTATCCAGATTGATTTTAGAAATTCTGGATTGATTTTAAAACAACAAATGAAATGTGATTTTTGCAAATGGGTTCCAGACCACATGTGGGGTTGGATTCAAATGCGATCCCAGTCAGATAGCTTTAGATGTGTCAGTCCGGACGATCAAAATCAGATTTTAAAGTGTCTGCTGCTTCACTTGCAATGCGACACACAATGACGACTTAAAATCAAGAGTGGCTGAAAAGCTGAGCAGGAGGACCACAACAACCTATGACATTGTTGGGAAGGTTATTTTTGAAATGTAATAGGTTACAGATGACTAGTTACCCTGTTAAAAATGTAATAAGTAATGTGACTATTTTAATTACTTCATTAAAGTAATGTAACTTATCACATTTGATTGCTTTTTGATTAGTTTTCTAATAAATGTTTTAAACTGGGCAATAAAGCTGAAAAATGTCCAGTAACTGGATACACCAAAAGAAGACATTCTGCACGGCAAAAAGATGCAAAGCAAAATAAATGAATATTATATTTTACATGTAAGCTTTTTACCAGAAAGAATATATTCAGATGTAACCAACCAGCAACGTCCAGGGCTGAAGAATGAAGCCAACAAGGAAGTGTCAAATGCTGCAGTTCCTCTGATGGCCACTTGAGGCTGGCTCCTGGAGACCAACTTTACAGCTAATGTAAACATGTTTACAGCCTGGTACAAAAACGGTTTTGGTCTCTATAGCTTATTTCCCTCTTCATGGCCACTGTACAGGGGCTGAATTTTTATATGAATCACCTGTTTACATTTTATTAAGGCTTAGAGTTACACATAATTAAGGGCAGGTGGCTTTGAGTGACAGGCCGTCTGCTGACAGTGTCCTCAGCTTCTCAGCCAGATCCACCCCTCGCCCCTCTACAGTGCCAGCCTCTTGCCCAAATATGGTCACTTCTGGCTCCAAAAAAAACAAGATAACAGAGGCTGTAATGCCGAACTTGAGGCTCCAAAACAGGAGTCCACAAACCAAGTGGGTAACATCACGGTGGCTACATCCATTATTTTTACAGTCTGTGAATGTAACCCCTTTGCAATCACAAGCATCTTAATTAGTAACTGTGGTTCATCTGCATATTTTTTGTCAGTAATGATAACAGAAATTTAACTAAGAACCTCTGTCACATGTCACTTCTTACTCCCCAGCACTGCTCATGCAGACAGGTTTGTGATGTCTACACACACAAATCTGATCTGATCTTGTAAATAACAGAGCAGGCAGTCTGTCATAAAGATCTGATCTGAGAAACAAATCTGATTGGCCTGCAGTCTGCACGTAGCCTAATCGGATTATTTCTGCATTATTGTTCTTTTTTATCTTTTTTATCAATTGTTCAGTAAAAGCAGATGACTTCCAAATATTTTTGGACGAACACAAACAGAAAGTTAATGACCCTGACGATAGGGGAATGTGAGAGTATGAGTAAAATCTGATCATAGCATACTTAAAAAAAAAAAAAAAAAAAAAAATTCACGAATGTCTCCATCAGATTAAAGAATAGAGAGAAACCTGGTTCATGTGAACCCTTTGCTGTGTTGTGTTGTCGTATCAAAAATGATTTTAGTCTACAGTCTGAGAGGAAAATTTAAGACTCAACCTGATTGGGCAACTAACTCCGCGCTAGAGTGGAACAGGTAACCATGGAAACACATCCTACACATTTCAGTATCCAGAGAAAAGGTGCACATTAGGCACCTGAATAAAAATAAAATGTAGAAGACATAATAACAAATATAAGTTAAACAGAAAAATATTGTATTTCCCAGAAGGAAAAGAAAGAAATAGAGAAAACAACTGCAAAAAGTAAAGTTGAAATAAAACTTAAAAATTAGTTGTAGGTTGTAAGAGATGTGACGATGGACTTACCCAGTGAGCACGACCACAAAGTCCATGACGTTCCAGCCATTCCTCAGATAGGAGCCCTTATGTAATGCAAAACCAAGAGCCAGGATCTTTATCCCCGACTCAAAACAGAAGATGGCTATGAAGTAGGGCTCCGTCTCCTCCTGCAGGGCAGAGAGGTAGGGTAGGAGAGGAGAGGAGAGGAGAGGAGAGGAGAGGAGAGGAGAGGAGAGGAGAGGAGAGGAGAGGAGAGGAATGTCGAGAGGAAGGATAACAGAGGAGAAGGGTCAGCGCAGGCAGATTGAGGGTCACGCTCTGTTCACACAGACTCTTGTTTGTACGTAAAGGAATACTCACTCACTGTAAGATAAGAATGTGTTATTATAATTTTAAAGAATATGACACAAAATTAACCATTTTTGTAAGATAAAATTTCAACCACTCCCAGAATGTATAGTCATTTGTGTGATCATATACGGTGTGTTTATTTGTAAAAATAAATAAATAAATAAATAAATAAATAAAATTTAAAATCCATGTTTGCCATGTTTTTAGGAATAAAATGTCCTATAAATCAGGTTATGAATGATATATGAATAAACCCCTCTGTTAAAATCTTCAGAATGTAGACACAAATTAAACTGGAAAGTTTGGTGTATGTACTGAAGTTGAGATTTTTGGCTCAGAGTATAACCAAAAAATAAATAAATAAAAATTGAGAAAATGGCCTGTAAACATATGTTATGTAAAATTTCTTCAGACAAAAAATTAAATCGCATCGGTAAAAATTTTAACTGATAGATATCATCATGAAACTTCCCAGCTGCTTACTTAGATTAAGACAATTATTTTTTTGTAATACAAGATCTTTTAAGTTTGTGTTTTAATATGTAAATTAGGCCTTGGAGCTGGGCAGTTTGCTAATGAATTTATGAAATGGAGCATGACGTTGTTACCAGGTAAATGACAGACTGTTTAGCTCATCGCCAGGCGTTGGCAAGCTAACGGCTATCAGAACTGTCCCTCTCCTCTCCAAAAGTGCAGCTGCAGGCTACGGGTAAGCTACACTGTGTCGTCTTTAAAGTGTTTTTATTTTTCTTTTCTTAATGCTCCTGCATGTAAGTGGGAACTGAGAGAAAATGAAGGGAGATTTGCTGTGCCTAAGTCTTGTCATGGTCGGGAAAACCCTGCTGTGTATTCTGTCATCATGTTGGCTAAAATGTTGTTGACATTCTTGTGTGAACAAACACGCATGTAAACAATGAGCAACACTGAGGTCAGCAAATGATCGAGATCATGGTTACATATCGTACGATAAGTTGTGACAGTCCCAAGTGTGTCTGCTGTAAGTCACTTGTATCTGTGGGTTTGCAAGCATTTATGTATATTTCTATCCGTAGACATACTGCCTATGCTGTGTGTGTGTGTGTGCGTGTGTGTGTGTGTGTGTTACCAGTCGTTCAGACAGAGGCGTCTTGTCTCCATCAGGAAGGTGCTGTTCCAGAGCCAGGACGATGCAGTTTGCAATGATGGTGGTGAGGATCATCCATTCAAATGGAGTGCAGCTGGAGTTAAGGCCAACATCACCAACAAGCAGCAACCAGTAGCACACAAACAAACAAACACCACGCACACACGTACACTGTAATCACTCACACTGGAGAAACCAAGCGGCTGCTGATGCCACTGCTGATCAACTGCTGTTTAACATGCAGGATGTCCCGATGGCCACGTAGTAGTCTGTCTGTCCGGGGACCTTTGGGACATTTTCCTCTCTCCATATATCCCTTATGCTCTCTAATGCCAAACTGTCCAATAAAGGTAAAACTGCATTAAAAAATGACTCCTTCTTGATCTGCAAGTTATGACATTTTCAAAATTGCATTCGGTAATCTGTCCGGCATTCTCTTAGACCCCAAAAGTCCATTTGATTCTCTTATGTTAAAGTTCAAAACACGATGATGAATCTAGATACAGTGAGCTCGCTGACTACATTCAGTTTCACAGACACATAAAAGCTAAAAGACAGGAAATACTAAGACTATTTCTTGGTCTTATTATTTTTGTTTTAATGTGTTTTTGCTCCTCTAGTTTTCCTGCAAAGAGCATTGTGACTCATCTGTTTGTTTTAAGGTCTTTGTAAATACACTTAACTCTGCTTGAACTTTACAGTAGCTGACTTTGATTTTACACTGTATCTAAACCCTTGTTGTCCCTGTATGCATGTCACTGTGACTGTTAATTCACTGGAAGATCCCTGATATTACATTTTTCAGACTCACACACGGTTTGTTAAAAGAGACGAGAGACTCAGTGAACACACCACATTACAAATTTCTGCATCTGCACTCCTACAGCCTGAAAATCAGACGCAACAGAAGTGCAGCAATGACTGACACGATTCAATTTAAACTGAAAACAGTCATTTTATCAAAGCTGTACGTGAGAATAAAATTCCTACACACACACACACACACACACACACACACACACAGTGACACGCAGGCTGACTCACAGAGGTCGCCTGGTGGAGCAGCCAGCTTTTCACAGCGCTCCATCTAGTCAAGTGTGTTTGTATGTGTTGTGGTGAGTGTGTGTGCGCCTATGTGTGTGTGTCCATGCCTGAGTAATGGCTGCTGGAGGGGCTAAGATGACTGGATACATCCAGACAGATCAAGCCTGTGCCTAATTGGCCAGTCATTATCCTGTTAGCCTGCATGTGTGTGTCTGTGTATGTGTGTGTGTGTGAGTGTGTGTCTGCGTGTGGTGGGAGTACGTGTCTATTGTCGTGTTTACCAGATGCAACGTTGACATTGACACTATGGCCGGAGGACGGCCTCTGTGTGTGTGTGTGTGTGTGAGGGAGAAGAGGCTGCTGGCTGATGTGAGAGGATGAGACAGGTCGGTCTGAGGAGTACACACTAACAAGACAACGCTGAACTACACTGCAGATGCTGACTGGCAGACACAGCACACACACCTACTTGTGGAAGATGCAGCGCTGGAGACAGGGTGGAACATACCCGAGTGTCATTTAGAAACAAAAAGAAACTTTAGCTTTGCTGAAATTTTAGTTTAATATTACTGGTAACTACAATATGTAGCTGTTTTGTTATTAGCTCTGTTTATGCATTCAACACCATTACTGTCTATGAAGTTGTGCTGAATGCATCCTGAGTCTTGCCTGTACAGCCCATGCAGCCAAAGAAACGACCTGGAGTCTCATCTATAAACGTTGCTTACACACAAAATGAGGCCTGAAAGAGGCGTTCGGTATTCCCGTGCAAAAGTTGTGATCTATAAAAACTTGAAGGGAGAGCTCACTAACATTTTGGAGAGGGGAAATTGCCGACACGGATGGTGAGGTGGAAGCTTGATTGTAGAATTTGTCTGAAATTTTTTGGCACATGCTACTTTTTATTTATCCGTACATACATTGTTAGTATGGATCCTCCACTTTGTTTTATAAATGAGACCCCTGGTAATGCAAAACCTGCTATTTAGAAAAAACTCTACAGACTCACATGTAGGGCTGTTGCGATAACTGAAATATTGAGAAACCACACTACTGACAAGCCAACTGCAGGGGACAAGTTGTTTTTGGTTTTTATTTTTTCATGGGAGCACCTCGTATCTAAACTCTGCTACAAATGCCATCCATATGACGAGGTGCTGAGCGCCTGCTATTTTACTGTGTGTTTTTCTGGTCGCTGAAAGTTGAACAATATTCAACTCCGGCTAAAATGCTAGAACTATTCGTCACTGTCACTTTTTACACGGCCGTCCAATCGCAGAGGAGGAGGGGCAAATGACGCAAAGACCAACCGTCACATCGCTAAGCAACAACAACAATAGAGGAGAAGTGAAAACTAAAGTCACACAGACTGATGGGTCTGTCCTCTCCCCACATGCGTTAGCCATCCCTTCGTCCAAGGCAAGTACTCTGTCTCATGCTGACATTTTTACTTCCGTGGTTACCGTATCATATCATATCGTATCATAGCAACCAGACGCAACCGTAGTGTTCCATCTGAAAAAAGGCACGCCCCTTATTGTCCATCTGTGTTCTGTATTTAACAATGAACAAGTATTTAATTATAGTGCTGTTAAGAATTAAACAAGCTTGTGTATTTTTCAACCTGGACACTATCTATTATTGGTTTTATAGGTGTCTTAAAACATTATAGAAAAAAACAGTTCAGAGAAATAACATTTAATGTTCATCTTTTACTTGATCTGCTCTGTTAGTTATTGTTTTCCTGCAACACTGACCTCAGAATGAGACTTTTCTTTGACCAAGACTTGGTTAGCTAAAACAACAACCAGACCGGATCAATGTAAGGTAAAGAAAAATGTTTCGTATATCTGTGTCATAAACATAAACTTGAGACTTGACCTGGACTTGAAGCTTGACTTACATGAGACTTGACTTCCTCAAGCCGTACATTGAGTTCAGACTTGAAAACAAATTTAACCCCAGCTTTACAAAGTTAAGTATTAACACAGTATCATGGGAATTAAGACAATTTTGAAAGAAAGGGTTCTTTTGTTATGCAGTAAAAATGTCAAAATGCCAACACACTGTTTTAACGCAGGGCTATTTTGAGTCTGAATCCCCACTTAGACTAGTGCTCAAAGACTAGAGACTCTACTTTGACTAGCCCATAAAACAGCTGTAACTCTAGCCAGGTCATTACAATGAGTACATCTAGTGTAATGTGTGTATTAGTGTATATCAACAAAAGCCAACCACTGTCTCCACTATTCTATATACTGTCAAAAAAAGAAGCCACTTTGTGTTTTATCTTAAAATTAAAGACACATTTTCTTCTTCTTTATTGTGATATTTGATGTACAGTGAACAGCTAGCACGTTGCTAACATGCTGCCATCCTGTGGGCAGACTCACTGCGAGCCAACTGTGTTTCTTCCTGCAGGATTTACAGGATATTACTGTGTGTGCAAGAGTGGAAATATGATATATTGATTGTGTTTGATCACACTCCACTCCTTCCACCAATGTTTGTTTTTTACTTTAATCACTATAAGCAACCATAGTATGAAAAACTTGGATTTTGTTGCAAATCAATTTACAGTAACCTTATGCAGCCTGCTGATGCTATGTGTGTGTGTGTGTGTGTGTGTGTGTGTGTGTCCTCAGACTACATGCTACCCTGCTACACCATCTATTATTCAGCAGACACACACTCTGCTGGCCTAACAACCTGCTGAAAGCAGGAGGTAACACTCCCTCTATGTGTGTGTGTGTGTGTGTGTTTGTCTCGTTTCCTCCTATTTCTTCACCTCCCTGCAGTCTCTTTCTATATCTCTTTTGTCTTCTTTCTGTTATGTTTTTCTGTCTCTGTTTTGTCTTCTCCTTCTTCTCATCTTTATTGATTTTCCCTTCTTCTTCTTCTTCTTCTCACAGTGTTTCTCTTTTTTTATATCCCTCCCTTTTTCTTATACCCCGTGCCTTATCCTGCTCTTCTTCAAGCTGACCACAAAATGTAAGTCACCCCTTCGTTCTCCCTTCACCTCTTTTCCTCCTTCCATCCCTCGCCGGCCTCCCGTTATCCAAATTTGATCTTCCTCTCTTTTCTCCTCACTTTCTCTCCTTCTGTCTCCGGCTTCACCCCATTCCTTCTTTTTGAGAGAGAAAGAAATCGGAAGCAATTAGAGATTTTTGGCAACAGTAATATTGGTGAGCACTGCAAAAAATGTGCGTGTGTGTATGTGTTCCTCTCTCGTTAATTAAAATGGCTTTCTGATGGCCACAAACAAGCCCTGTCCTGCCAAATACACTGACCTCACACACACACACACACACACACACACACACACACACACACACACACACACACACACACACACACGGTCTCTCCTCCTCCTCCTCCTTTCACTCTTTATCTCCTCTTTCCACTGCAGGCGGCTACTCAAAGCAAACAATTAAACACACACATACACACACACTAACAAAAGCATGTATGCAAGCAGAATGAACACATGCATTGCGCACACACACACACACACACACACACACAGACATTATTACACTAATTCATTGATATGCACAGGTAATGCTTTGCTACACAAATACACACAGACAAACACAAACACAAACACACACGGGGAGAAAGGGAATATCCACATCAGCAATATTTTGTTGCTCCATTGCCTACTATTGTGCATGCACACACTCACACACACACACTGTGATTCTGCCAGCAAGTGTATTAACTTATTACAGAGAGAGAGATGATTGGTATTTATGCACACGCTCGATTTTTCAGGCAAGATATCAAAATGGCTGCGCACCACCAGGAGGAAGTGAGAGAATACAGTCATTCTGTGATTATGGTGAACTGACCCTTTAAGCTTTATTAACACGCTTCCCTTGTAACACTAAAAACCTCGCAGACCAATCTGTGTACTCAGGGATCTGGGATCAGCGAGGTCTTACCTGAAACGTCTTTGTCGAAGTTCCCTGGAGTCCAGTTTGGCCCCGGGACCGGGACCCCTCTGACATGTCCTGATTGAGTCACAGCTTGTTTCCTTCATGCCTGAACTCTTTGGGAAAGTGTCCTTAGCACTTTCAAACCAATAAAGTGGAGTAAGAATGACTTTTAAAATGCAAAAATGAGTTTGCACTTAAGCACTTCTGGTTCCCTCGTCTCAAAGTCAGTGTTTTTTTTTAAATGAGCTTTTGGTTAGATGTCTGAAATAAAGTCTGAGGTTAATACAAGCATAAAAGACTTTCATGTATTAATACATCAGTAAATAAAAGTGGTTGCTAACAAGTGGCTAATGAGACTACAAAGTCATAGTAGATGTCTAAACGTTTTTTTTTCCTGTCAACTGCAATTACACTTAAAAAATGCTAAAATCCAAAACACACTTTAATACCTTTACTATGTTGCTATTGCCCTGCACAGTACACCTTACCCCCCATTATGCCTTGGGAAAGGGCTGGAAAAGGCATGATCTAAGCTCCTGCCTCAGCTTGATTCTGTTGGTTGGCAGGTCTCACCCTTGCCCATCATCATACCTGCTTTTCAAAATTACATCCAGTCTCCTAACAGTCATGGATGCTTAGTTATTCTGTTTTTTTTACACTGTTGGGCAAGTTATTTTCAAAATATAACACATTAAATGTTACTTGAAAATATTAAATAAAATATTATATTATCACGTCAACATCTGTGTTACTGGAGGATGGTGAAGGACGCAGTGCTTCAGCGTTGCTCCACCATTGTAGGGGATGAAAATGGAAAAACATCCAACGATCAACAGGATGAGGAAAAAACAAACTGGAGCCCGTCCCCTTATCCCTGCTGCTCTCATGCAGCTTTCATATGCTAAAGCAGAGCAGGATACATTGTAGACATTGCAGGAATGTGAACGTAAAAACACTAAACGTGGTAATGCACACACGTCTTTCTGTGATGTAGTTTATAACATGACAAGACACAAAAACCATCTGGGGTAATTTTTCTGCACTGGCAGAAGTGGCGCTGTTGGATGAATGAAAAAATGAAAACAATAAATGCTTAATGTAGGGTGGTAACGTGTTACCTGACACTGCAAATGTAATAACATTACCCAAAATCCTTCTCATGAAAATATATAGATAAACACCATGCGGGTTGAGAGCTTCAGTATACATGGTACTTTTGCTATTTTAACTACAATGAAAAAGCTGATACGCTAGCTTATTCGCTAGCATATTTTAAGCTATGGGGGGATGCGTATGCAGTGTTTCCACATCTTATAAAGAAAATACAATGTCAGAAAACTGAATTTCGGGCCACATTTTAATGTAAACAGACCACTAACCTGGTCCAGTAACTCATAAATTTGATTATTTTCACTTTGCTGGCTTTATCTTTTTAACATATGTATTTATTTTCCTCCCAGTATTTCAGCTCTACCCGAACACAGCAGGCACAGAGCGCTTATGTGAGGGAGAGAAGGGGTGGTACAGCAAGCAAAAGTGACATCAACACATACACAACAACCTCCACCCCTATACAAATGTGCTCCTACACCCATACAGTGTTGAAGAATTGCCTCCATGATGACTATAAACTATCTACCTGTTAAAAGTTCCTCCTCTGTCTACACACTACAAGCTCCAACCTCCACAAAACTACCCACACCTACTTAAATATGCCTCAGTCTAAGTCATCCTGTGAAAAATGTCCTCGTGTACCAGTTTGCCTCTGTGTGTGTGTACGCAGGCTGTGTGTGTGTGTGTTCACCCAAGTGTGTTTGTGTGTGTGTTTTCAGCTGATGAGGCATTTTGGCGTGGCGCTGAGGCTGTGCTTTAGGGGAGCCGAGCCTGATGAGGGGGAGATTTTAAATCACACCAAATGAAGCTTTATCAAATAAATGAAACTGTGTAGCACTCGACTCAGCAAGAGTCAGTTCCTTTATGGGAGTGACGCAAGCACTCGCTAGCCTCTCTCGCACTCCCTCTCTTTCTCCCTCCCTCCATCCTCCTTCACAAACATGCAGAGCTGAGAAATAGCAGGAAACAGGTACAGTCAGAAATTCTCCAAATATGAACTCAAATTAGGGTTTAAAATAGTCTAAAGGTGTCAGTAGATACGCTTACTCACATTCTCTGTCCTCTTATTTGAAACTGAATGCAAAGAGAAAACTAGAGCCAACGCAAATGTCTATAAGGTCAATATAAAAAGGTAAACAGACAGACAGTTAGAGGTACAGTGTGAGATGAGGCTGTGTGAGTTCTCAAGTCTAATTATTCTGCTGGTGCTA